>JAFVLL020007019.1:0-29237 GCA_021397915.2 Tor tambroides | reverse complement strand
TGCATTCTGTTAGTTTTGCAAATTGGTATGTTTCATCGGGTCACGAAGAAATATAGAGCTGAGTATCATCAGCATAACAGTGAAAGCTAACACCATAATGATATCTCCCAAGGGTAACATGTAAAGCATGAATAGTAAGGGGCCTAGTACTGAGCCTTGAGGTACTCCATACTGCACTTGTGATTGGTATGATACCTCTTCATTTACTGCCACGAATTGATGGTGGTCAGATAAGTACGATTTGAACCATGCCAGTGCACTTCCTCTAATGCCAACATAATTTTCTAGTCTACTTAAAAGAATGTTGTGGTCGAGAGTGTCAAATGTGGCGCTAAGATCCAGTAGCACTGGAAAAAGGAAAAGCATATGAATATGCATCACCTACAAAAACTTTATTTTGACTGTTAAATTATGACTGGATAGTCAGTTACAAAAAAGGATTTCTCCTAAAATTTATTGGGGAAAATACAGTTAGATGCAGTAAGAGTATCAAGCTGTAAAATTTATGTAACTACAATAAGAAATGTTTGCCTCTGTTTGACAATCTTGAGTTTACATCTGCAACTCTGACTTTTTCCCTCTGAATTCTGAGTTTACATCTCACATCTCACAGAGTTAGAAAAAAAATGTGATTTTTTTATCCCATTGTTTACTTTTTTCTTGCAATTGCGAGTTTAAAAACCTCACAAATCTGAATTGCGAGACAAAAAGTCGCACGTTTATTTATTTATTGTTTGTTTGTTTGTGGTAGAAGCTTCTGTATGAAACTCCTGCAAAATTACTAGGGTCTTTTCTCAGAAGATAAAAGCTAACACCTGAGATTACACTATTCACCATTAACTAAGAGTTTTCCCTCAGTAAACTCCTATTTTGTTAAACTCCTATTTTGCTGCTTATTGATAGTAAGTTTGGTAGTTGTTGTGGTCATGTTTAGGTATTGTGTATGGCTAAGGGATTTAGAATGTGGTCATGCAGAGTAAGTCTTTATATGTGCTTTATTAGAATGAATAAACATCCAACATACTTATTACCATGCAATATGCATGGTAATAAGTAACTAGTAAATAGTGAATAGTGTTCCCTAATCTAAAGTGTTACCAGATAAAACTGAAAAGCAGAAGACTAGAGTAGGGCTGGTGTTGATTTGACCAGTAAAAAACCAACTATCATGTTCCAAAAAACCAGCCTATTTTTTCCCCCCTCATGGGCCTAAATAACAATTTTTGTAATATAAGAAAGTTGCACAATATTTTTGTAGTATTTAAATGGCAGCAAAAGTATTTGCTATAAACACTATCCCGCTTTAATTATATGTCCTATTCATTATCTAAAAAAGTTCAATGGATTGTCTAACTAGGTTCAAATGTCTATCATTAAATATATTTTTATTACAAAAAAAATAAATAACAGTTATAAATATAAACCAATAAATATGGTTTATATTTATGATTATTATTGTTCGGTGTCATAATTCTTATATTTTTACTGTATCGCATGCTTGTAAATTGTCACATCAAGGGATTTGCCTTTTGACATCTGTTAACACACACACGCACACACACACTTACTCAAGAGGAATGCAAAGAAAATGCAGGGGGTGTAACTGTGCTAGAGAAACTTAAATATGTCACTTTCTCGCTGCACCAGAGATCGTAAATTAAGAACATATTGGTTTGATTTTCTTTCCAATTATTGCTGTAAACCCAAGCTGAAGACCAAAGAGGCAGCTCTGGCCAAGGGTTTGGAAAAACACATGCACTGGATTAGCTGCACTGTAATCATATCACTTTCAGTGGAAGGAAAATGAAAGGAATGGTGACTGGTCATCCCAGAGAGAAAAGAGAGAATGTCCATCAGCAAAAATCAAACAAATGTGGAATGCTGGATATTTGACACAGAGAAGGAAAAAAATCTCATAACATTTAAAAAAAAAGTATCATGGGACTTGATGGGAGAGATTCTAAGCAACTAAACAGATTATAGATAATGCTGTGACTAAGATAAACAACACAAAAAAAATACCCGTAAGCACTGGTACATGCTGTTATTGATCCTAGCATGACATGACACCACTGCAGCCTATTAGCTGAGGATGATGGAGGTGCTCCTACCTCATGTCCAGACTCAGGACAGGAGATCCACCAGTGTCCTCCCCAATTCATCAACTGACACTTTACTTGTTCTGAAGCATCTGCTTCTAATATTGTGATGGAACAGTCTGACTGGAAAGAAATCGCACAGGTTTTCCATTATGGTCTTTACCAACGTGGTCAAAGCTTTGTTTCCATTTGCATTCCTGGTGATCCACAGAGCTCCAATTGCATCAATAGTTTGTGAGTCATTTTCTCATATTTTTTATATATATTTTCTAACCTGGCCATTGATAAGACAACATTTCTCATTATATTTTTTGAACCAATCCAGACCTAATGCCTGTTCCATTAAGCATTTGATCTGCATCTTTCTTTTATTTAGTGGCCAGATCACATTGACCAGTGATGGAAATTTCCTTCAAAAATAGCAAAGTAGTATCCTTTATACAGTTTTGAATAGTGACAAATTGCAAGTAATGTGGAATACATAATTAGATTACGATAAATAAATAAACAAACAAACAAATAAATGCAGAAATCAGGTCAGAGTTTTTCGTTTTTGTGAATCTCATGAATAGTGATTATAGTGATGAGACCTTTTGAAACACTGCTTCATGAAGCTTCGAACTTTTGTGAATATTTTATTTTGGATCGGTGGTTCATATCAAACTGGCCAAGTAAAGTGATTTTGGCAATGCCATATTTTGAACCTTGTTACAGGTAAAACATCTGTAAAAAAAATCCTTCATTTTAATACAGTGTAGCCAAGTCCTGCCTAAACACACATTTAACCTACCCATTTAACAAGCACTACAAATTAATAACACAAATTATACAGACACTTCATACTTAATTGGTATTTACTAATTTGCAGATTATTATTAATAGATTACACTTCCATTAATAAAGTTTATAGGTTACATCTGTAACCATGTTTCCCCAAGGGGAAAGAGACGCTGCACCAGAAATGCTTTGGGAACACCTCTATGTAACAGAGTACTGGAGCACATGTGAAATCAGTCCAATAGAGTGGCAAGACGTCATGGGCAGGGTGATGTAGCGACCAGGAATTTTGCATTTTGTTACCCTTGTGGAACCATGGTTAGACGTAACCTAGAGACGTTCTCCTTCAGGGAGCTCACACTGCATCAGAAACACTTTGGGAATGAAAATACCACCTCTGCTAGGATGAGAGCACTCTAGAGCCTGGAGTGATCCTCACATCTATGTTATAAATCCTAACAAAGATGACTAGGGATGACCATCCCACTGCCTCACAAATGTCGTGTAATGATACACCTGACAGAAAGGTTTAGGATGCCACCCTACCCCTAGCTGAGTAGGCCCTGAACCCAGAGTTGAAGAGAAGTCAGACCACTCATAAGCTTAATGCTTAATGTCTGCTTTGTTGCTGGGAGGCCTCTCTTAGGGGGACCAACGCAAGACAAAAAGTTGGTTAGTTTTCCTCCAGAGGGCAGTTCTGTGGACATAGGTGCCCTGTGTTCAAACTGGACAAACTAAAATAAGCTTCTTCTGGTCTGGCTCCTGGAAGGGAGCAGGACAAAATGCCTGCAGCACTATGGGCCATGGGACATTAGTGGGCACCTTCGGCCCATAACCCAGCCTTTCACCATTCCTGGTGCAAACTCAAGATATGATGCGGCCACAGAAAGGGTCTAAAGGTCGCCAACTCTCTTCAGAGATGAAATGACTAATAAAAACACAGTTTTTAGTGTCAGAAACTTACCACTTTTAGCACCACAGAGGAAATGTGTCATCAACAGGTTTCTTCCCAATAACTGACCACCCAAAACGATGTGGTAAACAGCTATGGCTGCCACGTATACCTTTAAGGTAAAGGGAGTCAACCCTGTGGAGAATTGTTCTTGTAGAAACTCCAACACTGAACCAACTGGGCAGTTAAAGGTTGGGTAAGTGATTTCTGGTAGCCAGTGTTGATATTTCAAATCATCAAAACAAACACACCTCTACCCCAAAAGGGTCTCACCCCTAGTTTGATAGCTCCGCCCCACACATACACAGCAAAACGAATGTTACTCACATATCGAGAAAAAACAAAGCAACCTTGGCGTCCGATCGCAGGCCTTCCTGCTCCTTGAGTTCTCTCCAGCTCTGGAAAACTGATCCGATATTTACATGTGTCCAGCTTCTTGCCTTATCATAACACCGTGTCTACACCAGATGCGAGCGGCACGGCGCGACAAAATACTATAGAACTCATTATAATCAGTGATGCTGTCTACACTGGATACAGCACGACATGACAAATTCCCGACAGTAAACTGCTGCCGCGTTCTATTTTTGATGTATTGACACAAATTTCAAATGATTTTCAACGTCGCGTCCAGTGTAGACAAACTTTAGCTGATGCGGCGTGACACAACAACTGTCGCATCCGGTGTAGACATAGTGTAAGCCTTCCTTTGTTCCGCAGATGTTTTCCTCTTTTGTTTTTTATCCGCCATCTCTATCTTTCTGTTGTCGCTCAGCTCGGCTAATGTCCGTCATGTGCACTGAGCGCTCTCTCCTCCACATCATGAGTAGACATGCCCCTTACTGCTGATTGGCTCTAAGTTTGTTTTAGTACTCAGCCTGACTCCGTTTTCTAAAGCCTTTTTGAAAAAAATACATACCCCACCTTTAACTGGAACCAGCTGCTGATCTCCGCACCATGAAGTGAAAAGTTTCCATTTCAGGGAGTACAGTTTCCTTGTGGAGGGAGCTTTGGAGTGGGGAATGGTCTCTATAACCTCAGTTGTGAGACCGGAATCTATCATTTGTGCCCCCTCAGAGGCCACACTCATAGTTTACATAATTCCGGAAGTGGATGTACAATCGTACTGCCTGCCTGAGTCAGAAGCTCCCACAGAGGGACGTTGAGAAGGGACACAAGGTCTGAGAACCATACTCAGGCCGGCCAGAACTGGGCTACTAGAAGTAGACCAATCTCATCCTGGCAGACTCTCTCCAGAACTCCCAGGAGCAGAATGAACGTGGGCAAGGCGTACAGAGGCAGCCTCAGCCTCGTCTGTACCATAGCATCCTGTTCCAGAGGAGCTGGATGTGTGAGGGAGAACCAGAGTGGACAACGAGAGGTTTCTGGAGACACAAACAAGTCCAATTGAGCCTGGCTGAACACCCTCCAAATCTGCTCCACCACCTCAGGGTAGAGCCTCCACTCCCCGGGCCTCAGCCACTGCCTCGACTTGATGCCTGCTTGAGGTGCCCAGGAATTGTCTGTACGAACAAGCACATGATGGCCTCTGTGGTCTTGGAGGAAGTGTTTCCATGTTCAAAACACGGTCAACATCTCCAGACAGTTTATGTGCCATGAGAGACGGTCCCTCCACAGAACATGAGCAACCACTCATGATTCCTCCCCAGCCCATGAGGGGTGCATCCATTGTAACTGTTATGCAATGACAAGGAGCTCCCAACATGTGAACCTGGGACAGGAACCAAGGCATTTTCCGCATGACTAAAGGTCCTTGCACACTGAGTCCGAAATTTTCGTATGCATTTTTCCGTTTTTTTTTTTTGTAGTCGTCATCCTTTCCTATCAAAATGCTTGTTACGGATGCGAAAACGCAGAAAATCAAACCTTGTCTGATTTTTTTTATGATGGATGAAAGTTTCGGAGGTAGTGTGTAAACGTGATTGACACAATGTGAGGTCGTTTTTATTTTCCAATGTGCAAAAATTTCGGGCGAAAAATTTGGACTCAGTGTGCAATGACCTTTAGGCATGAAGGAATCTCCACGTGATCTTGATCATGTGAAATGAGTTGCCCCTTGATGAAAACCCCCTGGCCCTGAGCCACCACTGCAAGGGTTTCATTTACAGCACGCCAAAAGGTTTCACATTGGACGCAGCTGCCATCAGACCCAACAGTCTTTGAAATTGTTTCACAGTGGATGGATGGCCTAGCCTGACACTGTTAACGGCTGTGAGAATCGCAACGGTATGAGCAGGAGACAGATGTGCTTGCATTGTTGTCGAATCCCACACCATACCAAGATAAGTGGTCACCTGAACTGGAGAAAGCACAGTCTTCTTGGCATTCAGCCTTAACCCCAGCTCTTTCATATGGGTGAGGACGATATATCGATGCCAAACAACTATCTGCTCTGATTGAGCCAGTATCAACCAATCATAGGTATAATTTATTATGCGGATGTCCTGGAGTCTGAGAGGAGCCAGAGTTCCATCCACACATTTGGTAAAAGTGCAGGGTGACAGTGCTAGGCCAAACGGAAGAACCTGATATTTATATGCTTTGCCCCTGAAAGCAAGCTTCAGGAACATCCTATGTTTGGGAAGGATGGAAAAATGGAAGAATGCGTCCTTTGAATCTATGGTGACAAACCTGTCCTCGGATCTGATTTGAGTCACAATCTGTTTTAACGTCAGCATCTTGAATCTGAACATTTTGACAGAATGATTGAGTTGGCACAGATCTATGACATGACGCAACCCCCATTCTTCTTTGGAACAATAAAATATTGGCTGCAGAAGCCAAACTCTCTCTCAAGTGGGGGAACGTGCTCTATGGTCTCATTCCTCTAGAGAGCAGCCACTTCCTGTTCCATCATCAGAGCCTGCTCGGGATGCATCAGCGTGGGCGTTACCATGTTGAAACAAGGTGGATGAGAACCTAATTGGATTCTGTAGCCCAGGGGTCTCCAACTACCATCTTGCAGACTTCAGTTCCAACCCTGCTTCAACACAACTGCCTATAATTTTCAAGTAACCTTGAACACCTTGATTAGCTGCATAAGTTGTACTTGATTGGGGTTGGAGCTGAAATCTGCAGGATGGTAGCTCTCCAGGAGCAGGGTTGGAGACCCCTGCTGTGGCCTCTCTCCACAGTCTGCAGGACCCATTGTGACACATTTGGCAGATGCTTCCACACTGCCAAAAAGCGTACTAAGGGAATCAGTCTCGCGAGAGTAGTCTGAGCAGTCAGTCCGGTGCCCTGAAGTGGATGACTGGTAGAGATGACTGATCTGACTGCTCTAATGACCTCCTTCAAGGATGCAAGCCACCCAGAGCTGCTGTGTTTCCGGGTGGACACTGAGAACTGAGCTCACTGGAGACTGCTGTGCCCTGAAGCACCGAAGGTGACAGGGTTACCAGACCAGTCTCTTGAGGGCACTGAAGAGAGACAGGCACTGCATGATGAGGTGTGCACCGCTTTTCCCCAGAGGGGCCTGCCCTCAGAAGCCTCACTCTCTTCTGTTTTTTAGCCTCCTGAATCCTCTCGAAGAGGCCAGAAGGCACTAGCGGGGTGTCTAGCAGGAAGAACCTGTCCTTTTCTTTAATATCAGACAGATTCAACCAGAGATGTCTCTCCATAGGCATAGAATGGCTGATGGCTCTAGCCATTTCTTTGGTGGCCCAGAGAGACAAATCTGCAGCTCGACAGAGTTCTTTAATATCTTCAGAGCCCATCTCCTCACCTTCATCCAGATCTTTGAACAGGTCATTTTGGTATGCCTGCAACACTGCCATGGTGTACAGGCAAACTCCAACCTAACATGCCATTGTATAAGCTTTACCCACCAAAGCCGATGTTGTTCTGAATAGTTTGGTGGGTAACGTCGGAGTATTCAGGGATGGCGCTGACACAGGGGACAGATAGCTAGCAAGCATCTGTTCCACCCGAGGCTTCGCCCCATAGCCTTGATCCTTCAGCCCCAGAATGTTTGAATAATTTGCAACCATAGGGCTGAAGAGCCAGGCTGAGAAAGGTTTACCCTATGACCTTGACACCTCAGTGTGGAGGTCACAGAAAAAAACGGAAGGCCCCAATGTGGATGAAGTTACTTGGAGCACAGGAAATGTTCATCCAGTTTGCTTTTGTGATGAATGTCCTGCTTCTCCGCTGGCCAGTCGATTTTTAATGTGGCTATGGACCTAGTCAGCCAAACAAAAATAAATTAGTTTGTAAATGTTAAAAAAATGACACAGATAAACATGACACATACAATTATGTAAGAATAATCCACGCTGACCATGCACCTGCAGCACGCAGTCAGTTCAACAATGCACACATGTGCAGTATCAAAGTCCCCAAGGTGGAAACATTCACAGTTGGGCCGTTGATTTAAAGAACTAGTCAAAGGCGGCGGCAATGGTATGACAATAAAAACAGCAGAAGGTGGAAAAAAACAACAATGGATATGTGTGTCTGAAAAGCCTTTGTTCTAAGGCAGGGGTGTCAAACTCAGTTCCTGGAGTGCCGCAACCCTGCAGAGTTTAGCTCCAACCCTGCTCCAACACCCAAACCATGTAGTTTTCAATTGAGCCTGAAGGACTTGATTAGCTGGATCAGGTGTGTTTAATTAGGGTTGGAGCTAAACTCTGCAGGGCTGTGGACTATGGATGTTATAGATTTAAAAACTTTGACAGCATGCAGAGGCTTATGTAGCATATCTGGAAGCAGTTAAAAAGCAAGGGGACACATTCCCTCATGTGGAATCAGATTTTCCCATGAAGTGTCATTGTTTCCATACGCACTAGGGTTTTTACAGTACTATACCTTTAAAGGGTGGGTTTGCTTTTGGGACTGTATATAGTTATGTAATGTATATTGATGTTTTGCCTAAGTCAAAAGAGTGCTCAAATAAGTGCTGTTTTTCTTCTTTCTTTCTATTTATCAAAGAATCCTAAAAAATCATTTTACATAAAAAATTTAATATCAGGTGAGCTAAATATATGTATATCAAATATAATGACTGCTGAAAATTCAGCTTTGCCATCACAAGAATAAATCACATTTTGAAATATATCAAAATTAAAAACTGCAATTTTAAATTGTAATAATATTTCACAATACTACTGTTTTTACAGTATTTTACTAAAACGTAAATGCAGCCTTGATAAGAGACTTTTAAAAACATTAAAAATTAATTATACAATAAATTAACAATATAATTATTGTTATATAATATGTAATTTATATATTATATATAATCATTTGTTATATAATATATAAATTAAAAATCTATGTGAATTAAATATCCCCAAAGCATTAATTATATCATTCAGTATACTTTATGTGTAGATATGTTTTTCTTAATGCCAGAATGCATACTATAGTCCATATACACTGTAAATAAACCATTTCAAGTGCACTTTGTTGCAGAAAGCTTTTCAGAAAAAAGCTTTCAATTGATAAATGTACTTCTTTTTCTGCAGCACATGCTTTTTCGATAACCTGTAATCAAACCACTGTAATTGGTGGCATGATGTCACAGAGCAGAAGCTTCAGTTAGTAGTATGAAACCACAGAACCATATTCCAGTCTACTGTGGCTTTGTCAAGCTTGCTTCAAATATGTGCAACACTTGCTTAATGATGGTCTTGGATGAAAGGCAGTGCTTATACAGTTTCAAAATCCCTGCGATGGACGATCATGATGCCAGTGGGTCAACGAATGCCTTGACAAAGATTGCACACATGTGGTTGGTTTAGTCTTAAAGTCTTAAAGATGCCTGAGAACCCTGTAGTCATGAAAAAATGCATAATGTCGGGGGGAGCAGCGGTTCAGTGTGTCAGTGAAGACACACAAAATGGTCTGGCCAATCTAAGTGAAGGTTAGAGACCCTGGTGCCAAGATAAAAAATGATTGGCACACACTGGGAAACACCTCCCAAGAGCCTGGCAAGAGCTGAAGTCTGTCAAGTTAGGCAACTTAGTGACCATTTCTGAATGAGTCAGTGGGAATGTGGGTTTTGAGTACAAACTGCGTCACTCTGAGTTTTTTTTTTTCTTCTTCTTCTTTTTCTTTGAGGAGAATAATAGCCATTTCTTTCATTGTCTGATGAAAATGGACAAAAAAAAAAAAAAAAAAAAAAAAAAATTCTGCTCACTACTATTATCTGATACGTCATTTCATTGTGTGGAGTGTCCTCTAGTGGAAAGAGTTGGGACAGTGATTGCTCTGTTCCACATGAGGTGTTTTCAAGAACAGCATTAAGAAACCACATTTGAACCATTTGATCACCAACAGACTACTTGTATCATCCTGTTTATTGTTTCTCAGGGCCTTTTTCCTCTGCAAGATCATATGGAGAGAGAGAGAATGATTGGACTTTTATATGCTTTTGTGTGGCTTGGAGTCCTTGTCTGACTGCAGAGCCAACATAAGCTCTGTTTCCAACTGTACCTCCTTCTCACATCTCTCTGTCTCCTAATTCAAATCTTCAAGAGCCCCTATCAAAATGTTACGTGGCCTCATGCCAAAGTTAACTTCCTGGATCGTACGGTTACAGACTTGCGCGCGCGCACACACACACACACGCGCGCGCGCGCGTTTTTTTTTTATATACAGCTAGTTATACTATAACCTATGTCTTTTGTCCTAAATGAAGTTCCTAAATGAAGTGTGTGAAATGTGACACACACACGCACACTGGTTTCCATGTTTTATGGGGATATTCCATAGACGTAATGGTTTAGTCCATACAAACTGTAATTTCTATCCCTTACCCTAAACCTACCCCTCACACAAAACTTTCAGCAGTTTTACTTTTTCCCCCAAAAAACAAAAAACAAAACAAAACAAAACAAAAAAACAACAACAACAAAAAATCACTTAGTATGATTTATAAGCTGTTTTCCTCATGGGTAAATAAAGAAAAAAATAAATAAATGAATAAATAACTTAAAATTTCGATAGATAAGTAAATGTTTGGGTTTTTGTGTGTGTGTATACTATTCCCTACATTATGGGGACCAAATGTTCCCACACGCATTGTATAATGTAGGAAATAACAGGTACACCCACACACACCCACCCACCCACCAACCCACACACACACACACACACAAACAAAAACACACACATTTACTTATCAAAATAAGGACATCTCGTAGACTTATGTTGCTTTTATATAAAGCCAGTTATATATACTATAACCTGACCTTAAACCACAACCTAACAGAAAACATTCTGCATTTTTACAATTTAAAAAATAAACTTGATTTACTCTATTTGTAGCCTATACAGTTTTATTTTATTTTTTTATCCAAATGAGGATGTCCCCAAAAGAAGGATTTAGGAGGCTTTGTCATGTGATTTAGCTCACGTCTGGGTACAAATTTGTTCCCACAAATTATCTGAATATGGTTAAGTAGGTACACACATTCCTGTACAAAAATGCATACATGTTTACTTAGCTATCTACAAGGGAACATAACACTGGCTTTTTGTTTTTATAAACAGCAAATTAATAGCAATATATAGGTCAGAGGTGCCCAAACTTTTTGCAATAAAGAGACAAAAATCAAACTTGATTGAGGGCCATAGATTAAAGTAAATTTAGTGTTATACAATATAGTATTTTAAAATTGATTTTCCATTTATAAAATCCCCTTACAATCTCTACATATCAATGAAAAAAGTAGCATATTTTTTCCCTACCTTTCTTGTAATTTGGCAAGATACATTTACTTGAAAGGCAAAATTGTCAAGATATTTAGACTTGTTTTAAGAGATTATATCTTTTGATGTATTTTTCATACATCACTGACACTTTGCTTTTAACATAAATATAACACAATTTTGAGAGGTTTATGCTTAAACTGTTAAAAATGGGTTTTGCTTAAAAACAAAATGTTTTCTTATGACTGATCAGCTTTCTTTTTGGTTTGGCTTGCTTGAGAAAGGAAAACGTTAACTTAAAGACACTGGGTTTACTTAAAAGTTAAAGTTTTAAGTATCAGATAAACTGAATGCATAATTCTGTGAGTTTACACAGAAGTTGTGGCTGTGAAATACCACATATGTTCAGGTTGCCTTAGATGACCATTTGGTGGCAGCCCTATCATGCCTCTGACTGACCGCGACCTTCGTGCCAGTGCCAGATCACACAAGATCAATATTCCTCCTTTGATAGCCATTCATTCATCATGCTGCCTGGGGATGCCTGGAAAAAAAAAGATACAGAGTGATAAAATTTCCATTTAAAGATAAATTTCTAGCACTCTACTTTCTACCAACATTTAGAGGCCCAGTTTAGGAAATAGGGTTCATTGACCTTATACACAGCATTTTACATGGATTTTCTTTGAGCCACGCTGTCTTATTTTAGTTCAAAAGAAAGCAGAACTCGGAAAGAGAGAGCGGGACAAGATGCAAAAGAGAAATGAAAAAAATTGTGCGCTCAAATACAACCACTGGAAAAGACATTTATAGGAACTGCTAACCACGCAGTTTAAAAGTACAGAGCAGAGAGACTTAAGACTACGTGAAGCTGTGTTGTCTGTACTAAGCGAGTCTCTTTTTTTGTCCCATACTTGAGAAGACTGAGCGCCAGTGCCAGTGATTCCGACAGAAACCGCTCTTGGCTACTGTTATGGCAGTGTGTTTGAGGGGAATGGGGCCAGCCGAAGACAGAAAGTTGGACCAAAAAGGGGCAAAACCGTGAACTGTATCCATGATCAAAAACAAACAAATTCCACAGCCACTGAATCATCTGGTCAGCTTCTGTTCGCTCCAGATGCCCTTTCCACTCGAAACCAACAGGACACTCCTATTGTCAAAATATGAATGCAGTGGGTTTGAGCTATACGTTTTGGTTACAGTTTTTAAGCATTTATGACAACTGTTGGCGAAAGTGGTCTAAGCACAATGCACATAAGATCTGGAAGGACGCTAGTCGCCGTGGCCTAATGGATAGAGAGTTGGACTTGTAACCCAAAGGTTGTGGGTTCAAGGCTTGGGTCCGGCAGGGTTTGTAGGTGGGGGGAGTGAATAACCAGCACTCTCTCCACCCTCAATACCACGACTGAGGTGAGACCCTTGAGCAAGGCACCAAAAACCCCCAACTGCTCCCTGGGCGCCGCAGCATTGGCTGCCCACTGCTCCGGGTGTGTGTTCACTACTGTGTGCATGCACTTGGATGGGTTAAATGCAGAGGACAAATTCCAAGTATGGGTCACGATACTTGGCCACACACCACTTCCCCTTCCCCTAAATGAAGATGGTTTTAAAATGTTTCCATGTGTAGAATCAGTAAGTAGTATGAATTTATGCTGGTTTCATTGAACAGAAAAAATGTGTACTTTCAGTTATTTTACTGGTGATATACTGAAAGGCTTTTGTTTTATTAGCATCTTTTCATGCGTGAAAATAATTATTGTTAATACAGTTGCTTCATTTAAAAGCTATGAAGTTAGAAAACTAGAAGGAGAGAGTTCAAGTGTTTTTTTTTTCTGAAAGTAATTTTCTGTTTTTACGAAATAGCTGTATCCATTTTATGTCTTTGTTTTAGGATTGTATAGTACAATAAAACTCCACACACTTTTGAGTGGCCAATTGAATGAGAGAGAGAGAGAGATAAAAACACTATAAAATGAAGAAAGCCATAATTTTGACCTTTTGCATTTTGTCTGGGACAAACTTTCACAGGCTACAACAGAAAAGTAACAAAAAAAATGTCAGAAGTTTAAGTGTAAGGCAAAGATACCTCCTCATCAATAGTGTGCTCAAATTTTTTTGACAAGACAAGAGAGAGAAAGAGAGGAATGTTTCCCTCAGTTATTTCTTTCTGCTTGCGTCCATAAGAGCGAAGCGCCTGTTTCCCGCTGACTACTATGAAACGAGATCATTAAATTAATTCCATCTGTATGTTTGTGGATAACTTTCCATCCACCAGCACATGCTTTGGCCCCTTTCCTGCACGTTCCTCTTTATTTACAAAGATATACCATCTGTCTGCAGCCAAAAATCTATACTAACATATACAGTATAATATCTTATATTCTATCTCATGATGTATATCTTTGTCAAACTGATCATCAAGTATACTAACAACCTTGAACCCTATAGCCTTTCACAAAAAAACTCAAAATAATATAAGTGTGTGCCATAATTACTTCAAATAATTTAATCCTCACTAAACTGAAACATTAAACACTGTACCCTGTTGGTGAATGGAAGGCATTGACACTTAACTAATTGTATGTTGTAAATTATCATGCCTTTTGGGACAACATAAAAGTACTTTTTGGCACTTCTGGACTCATTTTGTAAAGATTAATGACATCTGAATGTTACTACCTTCATCTCACAACAAACGCTTGACTGATGAATGCTGCTGTTTGTGTGTGATGTCAAACTAATGGCTGTTTACAGAGTTTGTAGACATTGTCCTTATCCAGATGCCATCCAGTCATTAACTTGCTTATTGCAGACTCTCATTCATCAGTTTGAACTGAATTCAAAGCTCACAGTTGTGCAATCAAAGGAAATGTGTTCAGTGAGTATATTCTGATATGTCTTATGATCACTTCAAGATGTGTTATGTGGTGTAACAACTTCTCTTGTCTCATGGTGGCACTGGTGCACTTTCTCACATGCTCAGTCCATTTTTATATGAATGTAATTTGTGAATGACACATTGCAAATCTCAACACATTCAAATTCATAGCAGCCATTCTAAAAAAGCTTGAATAATGTCGAGATGACTTTTATGATAATGTCATAATGTCACAAGATGTCATTTATCATAATTATAATGTAAATATTCTTTTGAATTATGGCTTCACCTTTGTTCATAACTTAAGATAATGTATTTTCCTGTTGTTTTACTAGTATATACTATAGAGTACATGCCTAGTAATTTCAAATATATGAAATATTACATGAAATAATTGTTAATTGAAATAATTGAAATAATTGAAATACTTCTTGCAATACAAATAAAGTGTTGTTGTTGTTGTTGTTGTTATTATAAACAACAATACTTATAATTATTACAATAATGGTCTTGGGTTGGAACAACATGAAAATATAACTTAAATTTACAATGATGTATTACTATTTAATATACCTTTCATTTTTATGTTATTGCATTATTATATTTTTGCATTTGACATTGTTTTACATCATTTTATTATTATTACTGAAAAGAAGAAAATTGTTTTTATTAATATTAAGTTACTTATTTGTAATATACAGTAATTTCATATCAATAATATGATATTTTGGGAAAGATATTTTACAGACAGATGTGACCACTTGAGGCGTGGTGCGAGGACAAAAATCTCCCGTGTCCAATATAGAAGCAATTAAAGGTGGGGTATGTAATTTTTCAAAAATGCTTTAGAAAACGGAGTCGGGGCCCAGTACCAAAACAAACTTGTAGCCAATCAGCAGTAAGGGCCGTGCAGCAGTTTTCTGTCGGGGATTTGTTGTGCCGCGCAGCATCCAGTGTAGACAGCATCACTGATTATAATGACTTCTATAGTATTTTGTCACGCCGCTTGCGTCCGGTGTAGACATGGTGTAACATTGGTTTTGCTTTGTTTCATAGAACTAATCGTTGCCTGGGTTGCATAGGCTATGTATGTGTGGGGCGGAGCTATCAAAATCTGTCTTATCGTTAGTTAATAAAAAGACAATCTTTCAGTGTTTGTTCATGTTTGTTCATGTTTTGTTGCTATTACGTGATGTAGTGGTGTCTGACTAGGGGCGAGACGTGGGCTGATGACATCATCGTTTCAGAAAATATACGGATTCGCGGTCCACAAGAAAACACAACCCAGCAAACATTGGTCTGACTGTAACGTCGTGTCCCTGGCCAAAAATTTGTCGCGGTAGGACGACATAAATATGTAAAAATATGTAACACAGAACATTTCCTAAAAATGCATTCAGATACGTTTGTACATGTCTATAGTTCTCTGGGGTTGCATGTATAATTGTTACTTTGACTTTTAGCTACGTGTAGTTCAATATATACCCTGTTGCGATTCAGTTGTGAGACGACGTCCAGTAGGTGACGTCTTTTACACGTGCATTTATAGTCCATCATGACCCTCTATGAAATCCTTATGAAATATGCAAAAACAATTGTGCTTACACCTTGGTTAATACTGCAAAAATAAATTTAAGTGCCCCAAGTAGTTTTTAAGAGGTTATGAATAGACATCCACTGACGTCCTTTACATGTCTAGTCAAGCACCCATACAAACAAACAAACAAACAAACAACAATAACAAAAAAAAACAATAAAAAAAGCACGGGAATCTTTATAAAAAAAAAAAACACAACCATTTGTTTTTACATCTTGTTTAATGACAAATTATATTGACAAAGTGCCCTGTGTGGTTGTCAGTCCTGTCTCTCTGTCTCGTGTTTCCCCTCCTCTCGTGCCCATATTTGGTTAGTTCCTGTTCCGTTCCTCGTTTCATATCATTAGTTCATTAGTTTCCAGCCCTGTTCTATTAATTATCTAGTTTAGTCTTTTGTTCATAAGCCCTGTGTTTCCCTGCCTCTGTGTCAGGTCTATTGTCATCCTGATCGTCAATGCTGATCGTCCTTCCATGTTCTTCCATGTCTCCAGCTATCCCTGAGTTTTGTTTAATAAAGTCTTAAGTTGTTTGAAGCCCTTGATGGCGCTACCATCCTATCGCTGTTCTGGCACGGGGCCAATGCCCATTGTCCCGTGGACCTCCCAGACACCACAGGACTATGCTGGAGGGAGGGGATCCTCTGGTGTCTGGAGAGTGTCCTGCCCCGAGCCAGAACCAGCCTGCCGTCGTCCGCGGCTCTCCCAAGCCCGCCGCCGTCCACGGCCCACGCAAATTCGCCGCCCGTGGCCAAAGCAAGTCTGCCATTCGCGGCCAACCCAAGCCCGCCGGCAGCGAGTATGGCAAGCCCGCCGGCAGAAAATATGGCAAGCCTGCCGGCCATTCCTCGACAGTGCCCTCCTGTGCCCACTTCTCGCAAGCGCCCTCCTATGTCTCCGCTGGTTCCGTCCAGCCCTCTTGCGTCTCCTACGTCTCCGCTGGTCCCATCCAGCTCCGCGCTGCGAGAGCACCCCCAAGTGTCCGCGTTGCCCGAGTGCCCCCAAGAGTCCACGCTTGCAGAGCGCCCCCAAGAGTCCGCGCTTGCAGAGCGCCCCCAAGTTTTTGAAGTTTCCGCTCTGGCAGAGCGCCCCCAAGTTTCTGCGCTTCCAGAGCACCCCCAAGAGTCCGCTCCTCACGAGCGCCCCCAAGTGCCTGATCCTCCCGAACGCCAGCCAGATCAAGCCCCTATTTCCCCCAAGGAATTTGGGGTGGGGGGGGTATTAAGGCTCCCGCCGTAGAGGCCGAGGCAGGGGGCCGGGGCCGTGGCCTCGGAGGCGGACCCGCCATGGCCGCCCAAGTTCCCTGCTCCGCCATGGCCGCCCAAGCTCCCTGCTACGCCATGGCCGCCCGAGTCCCCTGACCCGCCATGGCCTCCCGAGTCCCCTGACCCGCCATGGCCTCCCGAGTCCCCTGACCCGCCATGGCCGCCCGAGCTCCTTGCTCCGCCAAGGCCTCCCGAGCCCCCTGACCCGCCATGGATCCCGGAACGGGCGCCGCCCTGGTGGCCGTCTGCCGTGTCTCCTGATCCCTGGAGGCCTCCAGAGCACCCACCCCCCCTCCCCGTTGGATGTTGCAAGGTGCAGGACACGCTTTCCGGGAGGGGGGAGTAAATGTCAGTCCTGTCTCTCTGTTTCTTGTTTCCCCTCCTCTCGTGTCCATATTTGGTTAGTTCCTGTTCCGTTCCTCGTTTCATATCATTAGTTCATTAGTTTCCAGCCCTGTTCTATTAATTATCTAGTTTAGTCTTTTATTCATAAGCCCTGTGTTTCCCTGCCTCTGTGTCCGGTCTATTGTCATCCTGATCGTCAATGTTGATTGTCCTTCCATGTTCTTCCATGTCTCCAGCTATCCCTGAGTTTTGTTTAATAAAGTCTTAAGTTGTTTGAAGTTCCTCGCCTCCTCGTTTCCGTGCTACCAGTGTGTCTGACAGTGGTTAAGTGATTGTGACTACTGCATTTTAGTCATTACTCGACCCATTTTCCGTACATTACAATACATATATTTATATATACATAAACAAGAAATCAAAACATAATTTCAGTGTAAACCATGAATGACAGCCATCACAAAAACGGTGGATATGGATAGGGACATAGTTCAGAACACTTTTTACATGATAGATGAGTGGTTGTGAAATATATATTTATAAATGTACAATACAATATTTATTTATATATTTATTTATTTAGTTAGTTAGTTAGTTAGTTAGTTTCCTCCTCTCTCTCATGAAATGGGTAAACTCTGGTCCACACTCCAATACAGTAGGTGGCGATATCGCACCTTAACGTTGGCGCTACCCGCCATAAAACGGAAGAAGAAGAGCGGAGAGGAGAACTTGAGGAGGGTGCTTTGTTGTGTTGCGAAAGTTGACGAATTTTTAAAAATCTACTGTTGGGTAAGTACATTTTGCATTAATGTGGTTGAGTTTTACTTGTTTGACACGAGGGACTCAAAAGAAATGATGCGCACATTGTCAGCTGAAATGTATTTTGAGTTTGGTTAAAATTGGCTAAAATTAGCTAGTTGGATAAAAGTTAGTTGGGGTAACGTTAGGCTTAACCCTAAAAAGAAACTCTGCTGTTTAAACCACAGTATAAACCACCATGGGGTCTCTACACTTGAGTTGTGTTGTTTTATGCAGTTGAGCAAACTTCTTGGTGGGGAAAAAAAAGAAAAGAAAGTTGGCTAAATTTCGTGCTACTGCAAGAACATGGCGTAATAGATCTGGGGTTCCAAACCCTGGTCTTCAATGACACCTGGCTTAATTATTTTCAAACTATCCCTGCCCTACCCACTGCTGGTTATCTGGATCAGGTGTGTTCAGTCAATCAGAAGCTGGAAGATACCATTTCAGATGAGTTTGGTGTGGGGGAGGGCAAAATGAATTATCTTCTAGCTTATAATTCATTTTCTAGGTGCTATTGTAACTGCTAGAATTGGAATTTAAAATGAGAAGTACGTTTAGTGAAAGAAAACAATTTTTTAAAAAAAATTAAAACGTGAGTTCATTAAAAATCCAAACAAATGGATATGTAATTATTGTAGTAGCTATGACAGGCAGCAGATAATATCACACCAGTATGTTTAATGATCCAGTAAAAATTACTGTCAGATGTAGCCTTTTCAGAGTTTATTTCAGAAAGTAAATTACCTGAAAGAGAATGAAATGGTAAGAAAATGTAGGAAGAGCTCAATAATAACGTGCTGAAGTCTGTAAATTAATTTGAACATGGATGTTTTCAGTAACTGCTTTAAAAATATTTTGGAATTTTAGATTTGCTAAATATGTCCTCTGAGTACCAAAGGAAGTGGAGAGGACGATGTGCAAGGGTTGATGCCTTAGTGGAACATGATAGTAGGTCAGGATCAGTGGAGCCAACCTTGGTGGGTGAGGGCAATCCCCTCACGGAGGGATCAACACATGACGAATTTCATCCTATACTACAACAGTCGAACAGCATCACTTCTTGAGTGTTTTAATAAACAGCTGGGCTGTCACACTTACAGGAGGAAAGAACAGGTATGCCACCAAAAATTACTGTGAATGTAGTACAATTCTCATTTGAGTTATGGAAGTAATGTCACCTTCAATGGAAATTTAAGTACTTTAAACACTTCGTTCAGCAGGCATGCAAGTTTTGGATGCAAGATATTGTTTGTTAGCTTTGATTTCAGATAATAGGGTCCTCCCTCCATTATGTAGATGCATAGGACAAATATGTCTTATTGTTTTAGCATTTAATAGTAAAATTGGTCAGTGAAATGCTCCAAAACTAACACGTCCTACGTAATAGTTCCAAGAAGGACAATTTACTCAGAGCCTGCTGGATCTCCAAGTAAGGCCCACATCTCATGAAACAATGACAGCTAACTCTAGAAGCATGTACCTGTGTTTTTTCATTTTCACAATGTACTAATGTATAAAATTTAATGGAAGTGGTTGCAAAGCTCTTTATAAACATCTTAAAAATTCCATAGATAAAATGGTTCTTTATTTCCATTACTTGTTTTACTCTTTTCAACAGTAGATGCACAACATAACACCTTTGTAGGTCAACATCAACAACACAGAAGCCCTGAATCTTCACAGACCTGTGGACATATGTTGAGGCGTAGGTGCTAATGTTTTGAAAACTTTATATCTGAATGTGTACAACTAAGTTGATTTTTTTTTTTGCCCTGTTACAGGGCAAGACAAACACAGTCTTGTCAATTACAGAAAATTTTTTAGAAGAACTGTATTTTTCCCTGAAATACCAGCTCCAGCATCTAGAAATATGTGAAGAATATGTTCTGATTTTGAATGTCCAAGTGACACTTTTAAAATGTCGTAGTAGTTATCAATAGGTTAAATGCTTAATGACACTGTATTAATACCCCAAGGGTGCAATTCAGGTCACGACACCATTGTCATTGTAAGCAATACATCAGAACTTAAGTAAGCTTTCAGATTATCATTACCCTTGTCATTGTAGAGGAAGCTACAAACACTTGGTAGTACAACGACAGGGGCACACCCGATGGCGTAATTCAGAATTTAATGTAGTTTTCCAGTTTTCCTCCACAAATTCAATAAGCACAAATGTTAACATTTACTTTCAAAGTTGAAATCCATCTCTAGAGTGTAATGAAAATAATCTCTATCTTCTGGAATAAGGTCTGATTGTTGCAGGGTTTGATAGTGCAAGTGTAACAACAATTTTAAAGCCATTTATATATTTTGAGATATGAATTCCAAATTTCATATAAATTTTGTTTTGTTGTATTTTTTCCAGAGGTGAATAACAGGCTTCATGACAGTGAATATCAGTATCAAGGTGGTGTGGTTTTGTGATTGATCTGTCTAGAGTTGGTGGATCTTCTGTCAGAGACTTTGTGAACAAAGTCACGAACAGGTATGTATTGTTTGTGTGTATTGCTGCATAATATTTCAGTAAATTATATATATGATTGCCACAATAATAAACCCAGCCTTTGATATTACTTGAATTCAGGATTTAACCTGTCACACACCATTATATCTCCTTATATACCTGCCTGTTTTCTTGCTCAGAAGTTTTAAGATGTCCGTACTAAGACAGTCAGCCAGACTGAAAACGAAATCAAAACATAATTTCAGTGTAAGCCATGAATGACAGTCATTACTTGTCACAAAAACTGTGGATATGGATAAAGACATAGTTCAGAACACTTTTTACATGATAGATGAGTGGTTGTGAAGAGTGTATGTTTTAATTTACATCTAATTGCCACGCTGCACATTACTGTTAATTGTAATATTGTTAACTACATTGTCACAGGAGTGAAGTAATCCTGAGTAATTTCTTTCACAGAATCATGTCAAATGCCTTAATGGTGAAATTCAATATGAGGGGTGGTGGCCAAATTGAAAAGAAGCCATTCAAAGCTACACCTTTTATACTATGTAATTCAAGGTAATTTTGGCCTTTATGACATTCAAAAAATGTCTTGTTCCTTGTTTATTATTTGTTTAATTTTTATTGGTACCCTTTATCTATTCAGGGGACATTCGCTAAAAGACTACCTGTCTTTATCAGAAATGTCCTGTTCACTTTCACACAGTTACACAACTAGTTAACTACTTTCTCAAGGGCACCACAGTGGTATTGAATAGGGAGCAGAGAAACAGCTAAAATCTAACACACATTTAATGCAGAAAATCTTTTACTGACATAAGATTATTGTTGTAAAGATTCCAACTGAAGGCGAGTGTAGCGATGAACCCAAGTGCAGTTTATTTACAATGGTGATATTCAAAATCCAAACATAATCCAAACAGACGAAGACTTGACTTGAACCAGACTTGACTTGACATGAACAGGCTTGACATGAAACAGACTTGGCATGGCATGAACAGACTAGACTCACCGACAGCAGGTTACAACATTAATACACGACAAAGAAACAAGGCAAGGACATGGCTACTTAAAGTTAACAGAGAGGGTCACATGACATGAAACAACCAATGGGAAACAAGACACATGACTAAAGACAACCAAATCAGAACATGACACATTGAACAAGGGAACCATGACACAAACAGGAACCATAACTAAACATCAAAATAAAAGACATGAAAACAAGAACATGAAACAAAACAGACCTTACAGATCCCCCCTCTAAGGGCGGCTCCTGATGCCCTAATAAAACAAAACCCAAGTCCAGGGTGGTGGAGCGGAGGTGGAACTGGGGAGGATGGAAGGGAAGCCAGAGCCCGTGAAGGGGAACAGGACCTGGAGCGTGGAGCAAACGCAGGCCTGGAGCATGGGGCAATGGCAGAACAGACGAGGCAGGAAGCCATGGAGGAGCAGTGGGCCATGGCGAAGCAGGCAGAGCAGGGGGCCATGGCGGAGCAGGCAGAGCAGGGGGCCATGGCAGAGCAGGCAGAGCAGGGGTCTCTCGGTGGCCATGACAGGACCAGACCGTGAGTTCAGGAGCCGGCCTCATTGGCCGCCGTGACAGGACAGACTATTGAAGTCATGGACAGCCTCTGTGGCTGTGACAGGACAGACCGTGAGTTCATGGACGGCCTCTGTGGCCGTGACAAGACAGACCATGAGTTCAGGAATGGCCTCCGTGGCCGTAACAGGACAGATCGTGAGTTCATAAGTGGGCGCCACCACCTCGGGAGGTTCTGCAGCGGAAGCCGCCACCTCTGGTGGTTCTGCAGTGGACGCCGCCTCCTCTGGAGGTTCTGCAGAGGACGCCGCCACCTCTGGAGGCACTGGAGCAGATTCATGGACATGAGAGGCCTCAGGAGCAGACTCGTGGACAGGAGAGGCCTCAGGAGCAGACTCGTGGACAGGAGAGGCCTCAGGAGCAGACTCGTGGACAGGAGAGGCCTCAGGAGTGCAGTGTGCAGCCCACACGCACAAAATGGCGACCGCCATAACAGGAAGCACTGAGGTCAGGGGAACAGTCTCTGTGACAGCCAGTGCTGAGGCCCTGGGGATGCCAGCTGCTCGCACCGACATCAGTGGTGGGTCCATCACACTGGCGATCAGTCCTGGCCCAAGCTCTGCATCCGCAGGAGCTTGGGTACTATAGCCCCCCCAAAAAAAAATCCTTCGGGGAAATTTTGGTGACAGCCGTGGCGTGACGAGGCTCTGACGTGGCGGCCATCTTGGCCGGGGACTCAGGCGTGGCGGCCATCTTGCGATGAGGCTCAGGCATGGCGTGAGCGGGCCCCGTAGACTCTGGCTTGGCAGGCGTGGCGTGAGCGGGCCCCGTAGACTCTGGCTTGGCAGGCGTGGCATGAGAGGACTCTGGCCTGGCAAGCGTGACGTGAGCAGACTCTGGCCTGACAGGCGTGACGTGAGCAGACTCTGGCGTGGCAGGCGTGACGTGAGCAGACTCTGGCGTGGCAGGCGTGACGTGAGCAGACTCTGGAAGATCAGCGGAGACATGATGAGACTCTAAAATGGCAGCCATCTTCCTAAGAGATTCTTGAGTGGCAGCCATCTTGCCACGAAGCTCTTGAATGGCAGCCATGTTGTGAAGAATCTCTTGGGTCGCCAACATGACATGAGTGAGCAGGCCCTGGGGTGGGAGATATGACGTTGGACTCTGGTTGGCAGACATGATGTAGGTAGACTGTGACTTGGTAGACAGCAGGAGTAAACTTTAACTTAACTGGCATGAGCAGGTCCTGGAGTAGCAGCAGACATGACGTTAGCAGAGCTTGCGGCGTAGCAGACATGAGCGTTAGCAGGCCTTGGGCGTGGCAGACATGACTTCCAGAGCTCTGGCGTGGCAGACATGATGTTAGAGGCAGGAGTGACACAGAACAGTTGCGGGCTCCTCATCCGCAATTCCCACAGTAAAGAGTGACCCAGCCAGCAAAGTACACAAAGAAGTCAATGTCGTTCAGTGACCAACAAATGGTTCCTCCACCATTAGGAACAAACGGTAGGGGTTAGTGTTGCAGACGAAGAAATGTCTTTAATGGTCGTCATTAAAATCCACCAAGTGACAAAGTTCACAAATGGTCCACATACTCCTCTGTAGCCGGCCACCCTGACACAGGCAGAGGAGACGTGGGAAACTGCTTTTAGGTTCATTCACTGGTGAGTGTATTCTGTAAAGATTCCAACTGAAGAGAAATGAGTCATAGCGGTGAACCAAGTGCAGGGTTTACAATGGTAGTATTCAAAATCCAAACAGACGAAGACTTAGACCAGACTTGACTTGACATGAACAGGCTCGACATGAAACAGACATGACATGGCATGAAACAAACTAGACTCACCAACAGCAGGTAACAACATCAATACACGACAAGAAACAAAGGCAAGGACATGGCTACTTATAGCAAACACTAAGGGTCACATGACAAGAACCAACCAATGAGGAAACAAGACACATGACTAGGACAACCAATCAGAACATGACACATAGAACAAGGGAACCAATAGCAAAGAGACATGAGGGCAAGGGAAGCATGACACAAGCAGGAATCATAACTAAACTTCAAAATAAAATATGAAAACATGAACATGAAACAAACCCCAACAGACTATACAATTGTAAGTGATAAAATAACACATAATACATGTTGATTACCTTTTTCTAATGCTTCATTCATGAAACAGATGCAAAATCTTGTTCCATTGTATTTTATTTAGTTGTAGGACCATAAAGACATTTTCAAAATAAGTTTTTAAGTTTTAAA
Organism: Tor tambroides; assembly: GCA_021397915.2. Lineage (NCBI taxonomy): Eukaryota > Metazoa > Chordata > Actinopteri > Cypriniformes > Cyprinidae > Tor > Tor tambroides. Next base: position 4,571 of record JAFVLL020007019.1, on the reverse strand, counting down.
TAAGTTTTTTTTTTTTTTTTTTTTTTTTTAATATTCATATCCTCTTCCCTCAGATGCTTTGAAGAAGTGGAGGCCGAATACTACAGACTGAGACATTGATGCAGCCCTGGCGGGACACCTGAAGCACGCTGCAGGAACAGCTGGGGGTGGAGGATATAAAAATTGAGCCATAAACAACCTTCACAGACTCTAAAAACATTTCCATAATTGTTAAGCATATTGCAGTATTTTTGTTGTTTACTTGTTTGATTTATAGCTGTTTAACAGTAATGCAAGACAGTTAAGAAAAAAAAAGGAGTACTTCCACAGCTCTGACTTCCATGCATCAATGATGAAACACATGAATCACACTCCTGGAAGAGCTGGTGGTCGTGGACCAAGAAAATAAGAGTAAACATTTTGAAAAAAAAAAAAAAAGTGACTCTAAAAAAATAGTTACTTGTGTTAACTATGATCCTGTACTTTTATTTTCTTGTTTAAATAATGGCTGCTTAACATTAATCTAAAACTGTTAGAGAAAATGCCATTGCCACAGATTTAGAATTAACCACATTCTACTGTTTTTATTTTCTTGTTTGGATAGTTGCTGTTTAACAAATGGAAGTCATTTTTCAAAAATATAATATTCACAATAAAATATGTTGTGCTAAATTAGAACACTATTCTTCTTGCTTAAGTACACAAATAATGTGTTATTGTTATGTACACGTGATTAAAACGTTTTACAGACGTTCAGGTCGGACCGGACCAATTTTGGACTTTTTTATAACCTTGTCAGGTTCAGGTGTGTAAACCTTAAGACGTAATTTATTGCCTTACACAATGTTACATAATGGGTGTATGATTATTTTACATGCAGGCTTATGTATACACAAATTACTCAGCAGCACATCTTATAAACATCCAGATGATGTCACATTTAGACGTCCAGGGACGTGCAGAAAAGACGTGTAATTCACGGCCAGAAGACGTCAAAGACGTCGGTTCAATTTTCATTTTGGATATATTTTTCAACCATGACGGGACGTGTCGGAGGGACGTCTTTTCAACGGTCATTAAACGTCCAAATGTTTGCTGGGAAGGGTGGCGTTTTCAGATTTATCCACTCTGGGACCCCGTTATAAAAAATATTGGTTTCACTCTCCCAAAAACGAAAGATTCGTCTGGACGAAACGCCAATACGATACAAAATGTATGCGTATACAGCTAAACACGTCTCTGTGTGGACGGGGCCTTAGTTTTCTTTTGGTTGTAACTATGGCCTTTTTTCCTTTGTTCTAGTTTCCCGCTCCTTGTCTGTTACTATGGTTTCTAATTAACGAGTCGTCACCTGTTCATCATTTGAGTGTATTTAAGTTCCTCCTTTTCATTCAGTTGCTGTCTGGTATTGTTTGTGTGTAGACACGCTGTTATATTGTCTTATCGCATGTGGATTATCCGAGTTTGTTTTATTAAAGATTTTTGTTTTTGGAAACCTGTTTGAACTTTTTCTTCATCCTCTTCTGAACCGGATTGTGACAATTAAGTCACGTCAATTTTATTTATATAGCACCTTATACAATACAAGTTGATTCAAAGCAGCTTTACAGTAAAAGTCAGTGTGAGTTTGTAATTAAAAACTTGTAAAGTGGGTATAGAAAACAATCACCCAACTTTAAAATAATCACATTTTCTTGCTTTGCAGCCTGAAATGAAGATGGACAAAGTTTTTATTTTATCCAGCTGTATTTAACAACACTTTGTTAAATGACTTGAATTAAATATATAGCAGCAGAGGAGGTGATAATACAGCTTTGGGAAAAAATGGTGAGAAACCACACACACTATAAAACAGTCATGAGAGCACTTTCCTGTTGTCTTGTAGGACGTTCACCGGGAGACTGGAAGGAGAAAAGGAGTTGGAGATTGGACACCTGGACAAGGAGAGGATCAAAGAGGTAAGTAATCTTAACGTAAGTAACAATCCGAATGCATGCAGTCTTAGCCATAGATGAGACCAGACAAAGTGTGTGTGTGGAAAGTCCTTATGTATTGTGCTGCAGTGATTGGTGACAGCTGGTGATAATTAGTATTCAGGAAATTGAGCGCTTTGATACTTCTGAGGGCTGATGGCCCTGGTGTCGAGGTGGGTGACCTCTGTTGTGAGGTGCAGGTTTCTCCAAATGAGGATTGTGGAAAGTGGTGAGTAGATCAGGGTCCACTATGTCCCTTCTTGGGACTCATGAGCGTTCCTCAGGACCACAGCCCTCCCAAACTACCAGATATTCCACTTAACCACCTCAGTGCTGGGAGTTTAAGATTTCTTGTACTGTGAAATCTCCTCCATCTTCTTCAACTGGCAATAAGGGAGGTACATCATCACTAGGCTCTGTGGATGAAAGGGACACAGGTGAGTGATAGGGTTTGTGTTGGATTTATGGATATCAGCATGGTCCTTTTGCTTCTGGATGGCTTCTTGTATATGATGAGGAGCTGAGTCCCAGACCCTCTTACTTTCCTGGAACCAGTGATTCACCAATGGTATGTCAGAAGGTTCCTCAGACCATGGGAACATTGGTGATTGATAGCCGAGTATGCACTGGAATGGAGTAAGGCTGTAGTAAGGAAGTACAAGTAAAAACTTCAAAGGGGAGTACTCTTATGCATATGAATGCCTTTCTTGACCCAGGTAGTAGTGCAAATTTCTGCACAGAGAGCCTAATGCACAAGTTAACATTCCAGGAAGAAAAACAACATCATGCTTCGTACGATGAGCCAGGAAAATATATTGCCCCATATCTTGTTACAGTATTAAAGGTTTCTGCTCTAGAGAAAAATAACTTTATCACATCACCAAAGGTGTATACACAAAAGTCCATGTCAGTAGACAAATACAGAATACCTACAAAAGATGGTCTCTCTAGATGGACTTTCCTGAAAGGTTAGAATTCCAGTCATTGAAGATGAGGTTGATTTATTGATTGGAAACGATGTACCCTAAGCTATTGAACCATGGGAAACTGTTAATAGTCATGATGATGTACCATATGCAATGGAAACCTGATTGGGGTGGGTGAGTAATAGTCCTCTTGAAGACAGTAGCATCACAGGCAAGAATGGCTTTCCTCATGTTATTGCAAACAGAATTTCAATAGAAGAGCTACTGATGCAGCAATACAGCCATGACTTTAATTAACATTAAACTGAAAACAACTTGTAAAAGTCAGCGGAAGAAGGATCCAGTCAAGCTCAATAACTACCCAGTTGCGGCACAATGCCTCTAAAGTATGCAATGGCAATTTAAAAGGAGTGAACTGTTCTAAACAGAATATGTAAACTTTCTAACTGAGGTGATAAATAATGGACGTCCAGAAGTAGTGCCTCATGAGGAGCTGAAACTAACTGATGGCAATGTTTAGTATATCCCACACCATGGTGTATACCATCCCAAAAAAGCACTATCAGGGTGGTTTTTGACTGTGGTGCAACTTTTAAAGGCATGTCTCTGAACTACTCCTCGGTCCAGAACTAACCAACACATTGTTAGGTGTTCTCACAAGATTTAAGCAAGAGCCTATTGCTGTAACGACAGACAATAAGTCAATGTTCCATCAAGTCAGCGTGTCTACATGTCATGTTGACTTTTTACATGTTGACTTTCTTTGGCAAACTTCACATTAAATAAACTGCTAAAGACAACAACAGTTGTTTTTTGGCAAAGGTAGTAAAGAAAAAAAAAACTTTTGTTGATAATTGTCTAAAATCAGTGTCTACAGAGCAAGAAGCAGTGGAGTTGGTGAAAGACCTGGTTCACCACACTTTGCCACAAAAGGTGGATTTCATCTTACTAAGTGGGTAAGCAACAGCCACAAAGTACTCTCCAACATTCCAAAGGAGGACAGAGCTCAAGAGGTAATGGAGTTAAAGATAAGCAAAGATAAGCTACCCATAGAAAGAACACTTGGGTTGTTGTGGTGTGTAGAAAATGATGAATTCAAGTTTAACATCATTGTTCAGCAAAAAACACACACCAGAAGCAATATTTTATCTGTAGCAAGATCTATATATGACCAGCTGGGTTTCCTTTGCCCCTTAACATTGGCTGTTAAGATATTTCTCCAAGAACTATGCAAGAGCATACTCGGATGGGACGAAGATATACCCGCAACAGCAGAAAACAAATGGACAAAATGGATTGCTGACTTGGACAAACTGGATAACGTACTCGGTTACTTTCGTAACCTCGGTTCCCTGAGATATGGGAACGAGTACTGCGTCGTAAGATGCTGTATGGGAAAAACTCTTTTTTCCTCTTCAACTGAAGCCTTTTCAATCACGCAGTGAAACTGCACGTCCATTGGTTCGTGCAGTGCTATCAAATTGAACCAATGGCTCGGCGGCGGCGATGAGCAAGCCTATGGCTGTGCAGCCCGCCAGAATGGGCGGGGCCTCTGGCTATATAAGTGGCCGCTTTGCCGCCGCATCTCAGATTTCTTTGAATGAAGCGACTGAGGCATGCAGCTCATAGCACGGCCAGGAACGCAGTACTCGTTCCCATATCTCAGGGAACCGAGGTTACGAAAGTAACCGAG
>JAFVLL020007017.1:0-23115 GCA_021397915.2 Tor tambroides | reverse complement strand
TGCTGTTTACTGACCCTGCCTGTACGACCATGTCTTATAATAAAGCTTTGCATATGGATCCGCACGTCTCACGTCTCGTTACCCCCGTAACAGAAAGGTTTTTATTGCCACTCAGAACCTTAAAACTGATGCTGAAATGCTTTGCTTTGCTTGACAGGTAAAAATACTACGGTTACGCTAAAGCGTGCATGTGGTTTTTTATTTTTTTTTTATTTTTTTTTTTTTTCCTAGAAAGAGGAAGTGTGTCTAGTTAATTGGAAAAAAAAAATAAAAAATTCTGCAAATTTTTTTGAACATTTACAACACTTTTTAATTGCCATTCTGATTAATGAAGAGGATTTGCTGATTGGCAGTTTGCATAGCTTGATCTTGTTTAACATACAGGCCAGTTTCTTATGTAATAAGCACAAAATTACTGCTGCTCTTCTGAAAGATAATCCAAATCCTACCACGGGGGATTTATATACTGCTATTGTAGTATATTAGACTTAATCTACTAGGCTTGTTGAATTTTCCTCATAAACATGTATTCCTTACATAGACTTATCCAACAATTGGGTGGTACAGAACAATGAGATGTAATGTGTAATCTCGAAGCAAGATACAGTAGGCCTACCATAAAAGAGTTCTGTGTAGTTGGAAAGATGCTTCCACTGTTTGAGATCCACAAAGGAAAAGGGAGAAGGGACAATTGTACCTCCATTTCATCATACCGGCATTAAAATGTCTGTTGTTACCCTCTGGGAGGGCGTGAAGAACAAATGCCTCTTTCTCTGCCTCTCTTTCTCTCTCCTGTTGTCTAGCGTCTCTCCTTGTCCTGTCAACTACACTAAGACTCAGAGAATTACAATGTGTGTGATATTATGTGCTAAAACATTTCAGCTCCCAAACTTGGAGTTCGCTGAACATTCAGTTACTTAGCATCTGCATTATTTACAAGTACACAAGTTGCTGTCTAGAATGGAAGGCAAAGTTTCATAAGTTGTTTAACTATTCAAGAAGAAAATCCAATGGCTCAAGACAATAATTACTTTTATTATAACCTATTATATAAACGTTCTTAAATAATTAATATTTTTGTTCATTATTAAAGTATGCCTGTATTTTTGGATATATAAATATTTAATGATAATCTCAATACTATTAATATTAATACTTTAAAATTATAAATAAAAAGTATAAATTTTACATTTTAGCATATTATTATTACATAATTATTATATTATGCCAAGCACATACAGTACACTGAAAAAAAAAATAGTGTAGAAAAAGTTTTCACCCAGAAATCGCTAGTAAATTTCACAAATAATTACAAAGAAATGGCAACACATTGATTTAAACATTTTTTTTTTAATGCAGGAAGATGGAAATTGTATTTTCTTGTAAAACACACTCCAGTAATCTTTTTTTATATTTATATTATATTATGTTGTATATTTATATTATGCCAAGCACATACGCCCACATAGTTTTGGCTTTTTAAATTAGTGCATTGAAAAGAAAAATGGCTTATTTTACAGTTTTAGTCTAGACATGATGCAAGTACAAACATCTCAATAAAATGCTTTCTGTTGACCTGTGAATGAACTCATTTGTCTCTGCATATATTCTGCTGCGTTATTTACAGAATTGCATAACCAGCGATGCTCACACTTCATTTCGGCATGAGGGAAACATCCCGACCGTGTCACTGTGCAAGCATTATATGCATAAACATTAGAAACATCCAAATGGGCATTAAAAGTCTTCGCTTTTGGATGCAATTTAGTTTGGGTCAATTGCCTTTTGTCTCCAAACAGATTCCGACACATTCCCCAAACACATCACATCACATTGTGCTTCTGAACCATGTAGTAAAAATAAACAGTCTCTTCAACACATTGTTTTTCCCTTGGCACAGGAATAGATATTGTCACCCTGTGGAGATCAGTGCTGTGCCATAGCTCAGTGGTAGCCTGGTTACTGTGTACACTTCTTGTAATTCTATTGATTTAATATTAGACCCCACAACCCAGACCCCATTTATTTAATTAGAGTGCCCTTACATTCCTCTTTGGAGGCGTGATTAATTGAATGTATACTATGGGAACTCATACTATGATTAATGAAGGCCACACAAGACCAAAATTTCCCACTGTTGCCAAGCTGCCTTGAATTCAAGGTAATCTGAGTTTTACATGCTGGTGCTGTTTTGCAAGACATTATAAAAAATTTTAAAAAATAAATAAATAAATAAATTGTTTGACAGCCATCAAATAAACAAAAAGGTTTTAATCTTGAACCAAGCAACTGAACTTAGTGGATGGTACCAGCCATCACCCAACAATTCACCCAAAAAATCTTGATATCATCAACTTTTTTCTATGAAACACAAAATGAGATGTTTGGCAAAATGTTCAAGCTGCTCTTTTCCACACAACAAGTGCGAATGATGACATATTAGCTGTCTAACAATATTTCGTGTCACATTATCACAATACAAAGATGAAACAAAATGTTTTGTGTATAGTTTAACTTTATGTTTAGCATCAAATACTGTATAACTAGAAGGTCAGAAACCTAAAAGTGAACAGTAGCTGAAGTGAACTGTTTAATATATATATATATATATATATATATATATATTTTTTTTTTTTTTTTTTTTTTTTTTTAAGTACCATTTTAACTCTACTATAGTAGAATATAGTATTATGAGATCAGTATTGTGTATTGAACTGAATCGTGACATGAGTAGATTGTTAAATCTTTATAAATTATACTGTCCAAAAAGGACAATAAAGGACCATAAATAATCATAAAATGTGTGTTAACATGCTACATTTATAAGACTTTTATTGTGTTTTGATACCATTCTTGGAGCTTGGCACTATAAATCACCATAGACCACTGTTATATGGAAAAGAGCAGCATTGGCATTCATTGAAACATCTCCTTTTTTGTTTTACAGAAGAAAGAAAGTCATACGAGTTTGGAATGACATGAAGGTCAATAAATGATGACAAAATAATGATTTTTGGATGAAATATGTCAAACTCAAAATTTGTGTAAGTTCTTGGTTGTCCTTTTAAATTTGATGATCTGTATTTGCTCAGTGGAGTCAGTATCAAAGCTGTTCTAAACTTCAGAAAGTCCTGGGTAGCATTACAAGTATCAGTGAAATGGCTGAGCTGACACTGATGTTGAGAAGCATTCTGGGGGAAATCTAGCAGGATTCCGGAACAACAAGGCCATATCTGGCTGTCCTCTCAGCTTTCTTGTGCCAGCAAGATCACTATCTATAATGCAAATGTCAGTGCAGTTCTATAGCACAAGTCTCGGTGGCCTAGTAATATCAAAAGTTAATAAAAAAAAAAAAAAAGAAACCACTAATGACAACCTTGCTATTTCGTAAGGTAAGAGCCTGCGAATATAACTTCACTAGCCTGGGAGTAAATTACTTTGAGAGAGCAATTTGCAAGGTTCCCAAAAAATCTATGGTTGTAAAAAATTGCAGTTCCAAGAAAGAGAGTGTTCGCTGGTACAAGGCAAGGACGCCGGGGTTAAAAAGTAAAGCCAAAGGTTCATCCTGACCAACGAGATCTACAATAATTAGATTTTTACTGTCTTTAAATGTAACCATAAAACTGAAATAAGATTACGAGCAGGGGAATGATGGTGAAATGGGAAACTACATTGTGATGGATCATCTTTAGTTTAAAACTAAGCAATCTTAAAGTTGGATCCTCGTGAAACCAATAGATGTTTTAGACGTGTCAGCCAATAATGCACAAGCTCAATTAAACAACTCTAAGAGTTCAATAGAACTGGAAAATACAGGCTGATCTTAAGGAAATCAACAGCGATGTGCATTAAGTAACTAAGAGTAGTAATGCAAGAATATGTTTTGCAAAAAAACATGCTACTCTTTCCAATGAGTACTTATAAGCTACTGTACATTGCTGTTTTTGTCATTTACATAGCAAGCATCTGAGGCAGGTTTACTTTAGTTTTCATTAGTCCTCATTCTGTTATAGTTTTAGTTTAGTTTCGTTGAGTTTCCTAGATCCAATTTTTTTAGTTTTTAATTTTCGTTTCATATGTTAGGGCAGCCAAAGTTTACGCCCAAACTGGCATCATTTCACATTTAATATGTTAAATTTATCAGCACAGCCTAATGTAATTGTTATCTAGTAGCATTTTTCATGTTTAATTTTTTAAATAATATTAGTATGTTGAGTTTTATCATATTATGTTATGTACCATACTAAAATTAATTTGAAGCCTTTTTATTTCATTTTAAATCGATTTTGACTCATTTTTAGTTGTAGTTGTAGTTTTTTTGTTGTTGTTGTTGTTTGCTTTTGTTTGGGGGTTGTTGTTGTTTTTTTTCAGTTTTTCCCAGTTGTGTTAGATTTATTTTTATTTTAGTCACACACACAAAAAAAATGTTTTCATTTTTATTTTTGTTTTTCTCAATTATAATAATGTTGTGTAACTGGCAATATGCCAAAGCATATTTCTGTCTGTGAAGAGTTTAGAGTTTAGCATGGCAATGTAATGCTGCAGCATAACAAGTACCGAGACTTGCTACTGCCAATGCATCCACAGACATGCTGCTTTTAGCATGTAAGAAATAGTGCTGCTGCACATATAACAAATGAAATAACCCCCATATATAGCATACATGAATCACCTCATAGCAGATTTATACAGGTGGAGCTGGGGAAGGTGGAGGGTTTCTGAAGCGTGCTGCAACTGCTACAGTAAGCACTAGCCAAGTATTTGAATGCTCAGCAGCAAACACATCGGCTGCTGATACGAAAAGAAACCAATCAGCTGTGCCACATAAATAATGATGTCATTATGTCAGATTGAGTTAGAACCTATCGGACTGAACCATCTAGAGTTTCATGACAGAACTTTGAATTTGTATTTAGTGTAAATCGGTAACTCCTCTGAAACTGCAGATTATTTGTTATTTCATAGAGAAATAGGAAAATTAAAACATTCAAATTCAAATGTGCTGTCTGTAATACAATATAAGATTTTCTGTCAAACTGTTACCTTTCATAACCCAAGCCTCTCCTTACTTTAAAAGACAAGTGTTTTCACTGAAGCCTGTTGTGCTGGCAAATCTTTTATCAAAAAAAGTTCAAAATCTTCCAAGTTTCAAAAAGAAGTTATGACGTTCATATGAGCTCTACCATGACTGGAACCGCCTTATGTCTAGAAAAATTTTGGGCAAGCTATTTTACCGTGTCTACGGGAAATTTGCAAAAACCATCCCTGACAAAACGCGAAAGAGGATGAGCGCAGAGAGTAAAAGCACAACAAAGTAGAGGGGGTTAGACAATCAATAAATAAAAGCTTCAAAGGAGATACCTGGGAGAGCAGTGGGGATCGCTCCAAACAAGAAAAAAGGGATATAGAGAAAGGGGCGAGAGAGAGAGAGAAATTGATTTTCTGTAATGGTTTCTGTGCCACACTCTGACACGATTATGATTTAGCTTCTCTTGTTGGCACAGAATCAGGCCATGGTCAAAGCTCATCACTCACATTAATTAAACTACACAATCAATTGCTTGTTTAAGAAAATCACTATTATACTGCATTCATATTCTTGACAGAATTCACAAGGGAGCTAGTTTATCTTTGTATATGCTACAGATGGGATTTCATCTCTTGAGTCTCGAGCCTCGGCTCAAAGTCATCCGTCTTTTGCGCTGAAGGATTTGGTTGACAAATATATCAATTCCGGAGAATTCCGGAGTCAGATTACGTTGTTTGCCAGGTAGAAGGCGAGATAAACCCAAAGCGAATAACATCTGCTTACGGTGCAGTCTGCCTCCTCCGTTGTTTACTTCTTTGACATTCTTCTCATGGGTAACAATTCAATCTAAAAGCCCCTGTAACCCCTCACCTTGCCTAAGGACACCCACTGCACCTTCGCCCAGGAACCGGCTTCACCCCTCGGGCTGCTGGGTTTTTTCAATCAGGTTAGTCCTTTCCCTCAGACATGCCAACATGACAGCTGACCTTCACAAAAGTATAGCCTTGGCCTTTTTCTCGGCAGAAAGTGGTTTTACTGTTATCCGGTGATGGAACGCTTTAGCCTCCGAAAAAGGAAAGGCAGAATGGACTGAGACGAGGGGTGAAAGAGCACGAGAGAGTGACAGAGAGAGACCGATAGACGGACAAAAAGAGAGCGGTCTGGAGAATGATTAGCCTAAAACTGGCTTCCTTTTTGCTCAAAATTGGTCTCTTGAAATTGCACTTTTCTCAAATTGCTTGACAGCCACTTCTTCTTTGAGAGATGTTGTTTTGAGAGGAAAAATACATCATACAGTTGGCTCTTTTGGCAAACTGCTGGCCTTCTGTTTAGAGTGCATGCAAGACAATAGGTCAAACACTGTCTTGAAGCTGAGGACCAGAGTGGGTGAATTGACTAAACAGTTGACCTAAACTCTTGTGTTTTATAAACCTTACTTATAACCTTTACAGTACCATAACCAACTACTGTTACTGCCAAAATAGTGCTGTGCTATTTATTGTATTTAATGGGGATATTTTCAATGCAAACATGACTCCTTGCTATGCAAATTAGGATCATTATAGATTGTGCTTTATTCACAAAACTCAGCTCTGTTTGTCTGGAGGAGTCAACATTGAGCTACTGAAGCAGGTGGTAAACGATTCTTAAAAAATATTATTAAAAAAAAAAAAACATTACTCTTTATTTGACAGTCCACTTTAGACATTCTACTAACTATAACTTTGCAAATGTGTGTCAGCTAACTCTTATAAATATGCAAATACATGTCAACTAACTCGCATTAGAGTGTTAGTAGACTGTTATTTTAGGATTGTGGAATAAGTTGGTATGTACGAGCAAAGTTACTTGGAAGCCATGAAAATAAAGTGTTAGCAGATATTAATCAGACAGTCTACTAATACTCTACTGACTGCTACTTGATCACCATTGATGGAAAAGATGATAAAATGTGGAAATTATATTTTGAATTTAGACTCTTTTGCCTTGTTAATGCCAATTTCGTTGCTAGCATTTTATGTATCCTAAATACACAATTTAATAAAATCTTCACACTTCATTGTCAAAATTTGATCTTGACAAAATGCAAATATTGTTACTTTTCTCACATCACACGTCACATTTCATCTGAAAGGAATAATTCTGTTATCATTTACTCACCCTCATGTCGTTTCTTTTGCAAAATACAAAAGAGAAAAGAATATTGAAGAATACTGGTAACCAGATAGCTTTGGTGTCCATTAGCTAACAAGTTTACATACATCCAGATGATTCAATAGTAATAGAATTGATTAATAGAATCAGACTGGCAGGTCTTCATGTAAACACCGATCAATCAATCCAAATGAGCTCGATCCAAATAAAATTTTGATTGGATTAAAAGAGGTGGTGTAGCTCTGAAAAAAAAAAGACGCATGTAAATGCTTGAATATGACTGTTATTTTGGCTGAAGCTTTTATCCAAAGCAGCTTACATTGCATTCAAGGTATCAGTTCTTGCTTTCCCTACACTGGAAAAAATGACCGTGACTGAAAAATGCTATAGTAAAAACCTGTTAAATGGTGTAGAGACTTAGTGAACAGACACAACTTCAATTACAGCACATTCCAGAGCAGAGGAATCTTCCTTCCACGTTGTGATTATAAATTAACGACTTACCACACTGCGGCCGATTTCCTGCCCTAAAACCTCTTTATCAACATGAGACCATAAACCCTGATGGATTTATAGAACCACATCCTGTACCTGCAACCAACAGGACAGCAATAACTGACTCCGTTCAGCGTTAACTCACCTAAAGAACAAAGAAACTGCTTATCTGGAGATATTCCAGAAACAGAGGGGGCGCAAAACCACGACCCCTTCACGCATAAACTATCCATCGGATAAACACAAGCGATGAACTTTATAGCTCTGTCCGAGCTAAGAAAATCTCCAGATCATCCTAAAAGTGACCTCCTTTATGACCCGGCAGACCTCCTGCATTCCAAGAGAATGCGCCCTGGGTCTCTCCTTCAACAGAAACACGCTCTCCCGTTCTTTAACAGACAAAGAGACTCAAAACTTGTCTTAAGTGTGCATAAAGGACAATTAATAATCGTTGCTGCCGTCACAGCAATATATTCAAGAGACAATATATATATTCAAGTTGTATTTTATACTCAGGTTGTCAGTTATAAGCTTGCTATGTTATCGGAATCTATGATATTATTTTGGTAATCTTTTGAATGTATAATGTTCCCCTGTAAAGGACTCACTAGACTTTTAGGATCATATGCATAATGGGTTATTTCTAATCTTTAATTTGAACCCTTTTGTGTGTTTTAGCAGGGAAAGCTATTAACGTGTGTGAAATATGTTGAAGTTTGGTTTCATATTAATCGTCATGATAAATGCAACAATTTTGTGTGAATGAAAATTAACCTTTAGCATCATAATGTATGATTATAACACTTATAGAAATCTGCCAGGATATTTTCCTCATGGGACAAGATAGCAAAGCAGATAAATTTACGCATGGAAAGCTGATCCATGTGGGCGGGGCTCCGCCCACAGGAACCATTTCATTGGAGGAGCGCCAGGAAACGCCCTGACGTCAGTCCATCTTAAAACGGACCCCCAGCTCATTCGCTCGCTCTCTCTTGCTTGCGCGCGCTGACTGAAAACTTGAAAAGCTCTCACCGCCGTTACCACCTGGCCGAGCAGCTGAACATCGAACCAATACTTAGTCAATATCTGAAGAACCTCTTCAAAGCTTGAAGCTGACTAAAGAACTCAGAGAAAACCTTAAAACCGCGCCATTTCCGCGTCACCAGGAAAACCGCCTCTCACAGGAGGGCCTTCCCAGAACGACGTCACGCCACGAGCCATCCACGGAACTTCTTCAAACTCAGAAAAGAATCTACAACTTAAAGCAAGTACAAACAATTCTTTCTCCAAAGTTTGCTGAACCTGGGTTGAATTAATCTTTAAAAGCAAAGATAGAAAAGTTCTCTGCTTGTGTAACTCCCTAGGCGGAGTTCACGAAATAGCCACAAGGGCTAGAATCTAACTTTCTTCAAATTGCTTTCATCTTGCCAGAACGTGTGTATGTGTGTGTATGTGTGTTTTGTAGTATTGTATCATAGAATAGAAATAAACTCCCGTTTCTTTCATCAAAAGAAATCTGTTTTCTGTTGTGTAATATTCAGAATCAAACCCTGTGCCCAGGTCCTGTTTGCCTATGCTTATAAGTTTACATAAAGTAATATTTGGTTTATTCTATTCGTTGGCCACGAATAAGATAACAAACCATTACAGATATACTGATATAGCAAATCGCGGGACGATTGTTAATAAAGTATAAATCTGACGTTTTGATTAATATCAATTAATCATATCAAATCAACCCTAATTTTAATATTTGAATTCCCTACAGCTAAAATTCATAATAAAAGCTTAACCAGAGCTAAAATTCCTTAATATTTTTTACAATGGTTAACGGTAAGTTTCCCTACAATATATGGTGAAAAACTGTATTGGACATTACATGTAATTTTACGGTAGTATACCATTTTTGGAAGTGAAAAAGAATGTATAATTTACAGTGAATAACCGTAAATTGATATTCCCAGAATTCCCTGCGTTACATTTCAAATTTGATGTTTGTTTGTTTCTTTCTTTCTTTCTTTCCTTTTTCTTATCAGTTTTGTGCTGTTAAAGTAATGTTTATTGCATTATTTCAGTTTCATGTATGTTAGCATGATGGTGTTTAGTGTGAATGACACTGTGCGCCTTCTATATATGTTAATATTTAAAAGTTGCTTGTGATGGGGTTTGGTTCATCATGTGACTTTCTCATCACCACCACCTTTTGGTGGTTATCAGTGTCACACAATCCATCATGCTCCCTAAGGTCGCAAAACTCTGGACTCCTGGTAGTACCTAGAATAGCAGAGTCCACTAAAGGAGGTAGAGCGTTTTCGTATTTGGCTCCCAAACTCTGGAATAACCTTCCTGATACCATTCAGGGTTCAGACACACTCTCTCTGCTTAAATCTAGATTAAAGACTCATCTTTTTAGTCAAGCATTTACATAATTTATCTCATAACTTTGTACTTCAGGTGTATCTGATCAAATGTACATTTTCATTCTTTTACTTGGGTTAAACACACCATCTTTGCTTGGTTGGAACAGAATTCCGTCTCTATTTGCTTCTTTGTTTCTGCCACAGGATTGCATCCCGAGGCAACTAGGAATTACACAAGTTTCAGTCTGGATCCAACCCTTACGCAGATCTGAGATGACTGAACACCTGAGAAGAGATGATGCCAACCCCCCAGAAGACCTCAGATGATGCTAACTCTGGAACAACACATAATATAAATGCCAAATTTTGCTTAATCGCAATGTTTAATCGCAATCGCAGTGTTTAATCGCAATATTTCATCGTTGTTAATAGTGTTCACCGTCTGTTTGATTTTGTGTAATATGTAACTAACTGCGTGATTCTTACGCCCCATTCACATGGGGCGTTGGCATCAGCGCTTCTCATTTACTTTGAATGGAGTGACGTCAAGTATTGTCGAACTGAATTGTGGGTCTGTCGCGTCGCTTCACTGGTGTTGCTCGCGGCAGAAGTTGAAAACTTTTCAACTTTTCAAGCGCCAATGCAGGCGTCAGCCAATCAGATCGCCTTATGCAAATACCCTAGTGCAGACGCTAGCCAATCCCGTTCATGCAACACCAGAAAAGTATGTGATTGGCTGTTGTCACTATGACGGTTGCGTCAGCACCAAGCTTCAGACACGCCCTCCATCAAGCGTTGACGCCGACGCCCTGTGTGAGTGGGGAGTTACTGTACATTTCTGCCATAGTTACCACTAATAACCTACTCCTAAATATAATGTAGAAGCTTAAAATTTTTCTGTAAAGCTGCATTGCAATGATTTGTATACAAATAAACTTGAAATGAACTGAATATTACAAATGTACAAAACAGATTTCAGTTCTTCAATAGGTTGATATATTAACATTATATCAGTTAATTAATATTACGGTATTTAAATGTAAATTCAAGTTAAAACGGTAAAACCTCAAATGTTGCTGCCATATTTTTTATGGTAAAATTCTGGCAACCACAGCTGCCGTTTTTTTACTGTAAATTGTACTGAATTTTTTTTACAGTGTAGGAATCAAACTCATAACCCACTCTATAAGCTACAGGAAGGCATGTCAGATTGCAGAATTCTCCACAATACAGAACTCAGAAATGGAGGTTTTGCAATTGTGGCGTTCAAATGATGTTCACCATATATTTTGTTGTTAAAACAACAAAGACAACATAGCAAATGAACACTGTTTTCAACAGCCACAATTCATCCAATTCAATTCCCCCCAAGGTCTTTTTATAACAATTATTGTGTTCAGACTACCTTAATGATCTGACCCCACATGGGTCCTTTATTTTCATCAGATGTCAATGCTACAAGATAGGAGTATATGGATCTCTCTCACAGTAGACACTTGTTAGGGATTAAACAATCTATAGCACTCCAGATGTGACCCTAGTAGTTTCTGTCAGGCGGCAATTCCTGTGCAGAAGATTAAGGCTCTCAGAAAAGCATGTCAGTGTAAGGTCAATCGAATCCATCTCCAAAACACACTTACTGTCGCTAAATATCACGCTGAAAATATCAAAACATTGCCCGCAATCTAGCTCGGCAGATGTCTGCTTGTGTTTCACTTCAGTACGGGGTAGTGGAAGAACGCAGATAATAAGCTTAACTGAAATGACAACACACATTAGGTTCAGCGACTGCACACTTTAGAAAGTTTTCCATATGTCTCAGCTAAATGTGCATTTGGTCCAGAATTAAGGGAAAGCCGATGCAGGCTGTCGCTTTAGTACAAATATGGGCTGTTACTCATGAAGCTCCCCTTCGGCTATACTTCATTACTGACCTAATGAGCCCAAACAAACGAGTACAGAGCTCCAACATACAGCACACTATAACCTCGCTGAATGCTGCATGATGGTAGTGTGCGCTGAGTGAGTGGTTCAGGTTGCTGTTCCTGCAGAATTTGGTTGGCCTTATTGACCTGTTTTGGACTTGTTGGCACTCTAGATCCAGGAACATCTCCAACTGTGTCCCCCAGAACTTGAATTACCTTTGAAATAATCTTAATATCTCTTACTGACAAAAAAAATTGATGTAGAAAACGTTTTCACTCAGAAATTGCTAGTAAATATTAAAAACAATTGGATCCTCTGCAGTGAATGGGTGCCGTCAGAATGAGATTCCAAACAGCCGATAGAAAAATCATAATTCACGTGACTCCAGTCTATCAATTAAAGTCTTGTGAAGTGAAAAGCTGTGTGTTTGTAATAAATTCATCAAGATGTTTTAACTTTAAACCATATTATTAACTGCATAGCTTTAAATATGTTATTTATTTATTTAGACATACTCTATATGCCATACCTTGAACTCCTCTAATATGTAGAATATGCTAGAATGGATCTAGCAATGCCAAGGTCATAGTTTTGGTTTCAAAGGGAATGCATGAATTGGGGGAAAAAAAAATAAAATAGAAAAAGTATAGCTCAACTGTAATTCACTTAAATGCAGAAATGTAAATGAGAGATGAATTAAGTGTGTTTTGTTAAGATTTAAATATATATATATATATATATATATATTCCATGCAATATATATTGAACTGGCTCATATTTATATCATTCTATGTCCAGATTATTAAAAAAAACATGTTTAAAAAAACGTATTTATTCATATTTATTTTTTTGTGGTGGATTTTCATATTTTAACACTGAAAGTCTGGGTCTGGGATGAGAATAAAAACCTAAAGGTATCTGAGGGAGAAAAAAAAAAGTAAAATGTTTTGATGTGACCTTCATACAACAAAAAGAAAAAAGAAGTATAAATATGCTAGTTTTTAATTCAATCAACCAGCGCTGCCATAGAAACACATCTACAAGTAATACTAGACACACTACACCTACATTTGACAAGAACGTGTCTTCAAAATAAATCTAAATCCACCTCCACTCTGGCATAAAATAGTACTAGGTACGTTTTCCAAGAAATTATTTTCAGACACCCCAAATTCATAGCTCAGCTAAAGCCTCCTACCCAGCACGCATCCCATCCCAGACGTTCCCTTCTTTCTGTCCAAGCTCCCAGAAATCCTTTGAAAGGTCTAGCTCTGCTGCAGTAAGCTCACCCTCTTCTCAAACACCATATTAGCCCAATTGGCATTACCCTCAATAACACGATTCATGTAAAGGCAGTTTTTCAGTGGGACATGCCAGGGCCAACACTTGTTAAAGCTCAGAGCTTTTTAGAGGCTCCTTTTTCATCTTGACTTCACAAGGCAGTTGAGGGAAAGGCTCTAGTGGCAGATGTTGGCTACATCAGAAACAAACTAAGATGATGTCGGTTGGAATGTAATGACAAAAGTTCGGTGACATCCATAATTTAGGCCTGCTCATGAAACATGCACAGAGATGCTAATGAGATGATACAGTTTCCTGCATTTTTGCTTATATGTTAGTCTTTCAAAATATGCTGTTTCCTCTAGTGGTTGTGTATCAGCTGAATGTTTTGGCTTAACATATTCTAGCCTCATTTGGCAATAGATGGAAAACAACTCTGATGTTTTCATTCATTCAAAAACTCAGTACTGCCCTCTGGAGTATGTATTCACATCTAATTCGAGTGACAAGTTTTGTCGCACTACAAAGATTTATAAAGACTTGCGTTCCAATATTTATTTTCATTGAATTAAATCTACTAAAAAGTCAATTAATAAATATAATGTAAATTTGATATATGAAACATACATTTCTGTGTTGTATAATTAAAACAATGTTAATTAAATAAAAAATTGTATTTGCGTGTGTAATTTCTATTTAAATAACATTGTTTTATGGTAAATTTAATGAATCTGAAAGTGAATTTAAAGTTTCACTTGTTTAAGCTCAGATGTACATTAACAATTAACAATTGTATAAGTAATTGTGAGATTAATTGTTTAAACATAATATTTTAAATATAGAAATATGCCATGGAAGAAATTATTTCCTTAATTTGAAGTACTAAAAACTGAAATTAATACAACATTTTTAATACTGAATTAAAACCAGCAAGAGATGGTGGCAAGTCGCTCTCTTAATGAGTGAGTCATTGAATCATTCATTCAACCGATTTGTTCCAAACAACTTATTCATTCAGTAATCGCAATTCAGTCACTCAAATGATTCATTTAAAAGAATCATTCAGTAACAAACCACAACTGCGTTGCTTGGAGATGTGCGAATGACTTGCAACTCACTTACTTTATTAAGTGTTGTATAAAATGGGTTTTATATCTTTATATTTTTCTGCTTGTCAGTCATAGCATGCCCTATCTGTTATCAGTTAAAATTTTTCAGTCCAGGTTAGTGATGGACTAATCTCCCAAGCTCCACTCCCATGCTCAAACTTTCATCTCTACTAGACGTCTCCCCTTGCCGAGCAGATACAAAGAGAGAGTTAGCCGAAAGACTCGGGCCCGGAGGAGGCCACTGTCAGGATGTGTTAACCTCACAGAGGTTGTTGGCTTTTCTTTGCTCTCAAAGGCGAAGGGGCTTTATGCTGCAGATATAGTTCTGTTCCTCTGTACGTTTAATGAAAAATCTTACTCAGACAGAAACCGCAGTATTGCATTTCAGTCCACCTCAGAGTCATACACCCAGGAGATGAAATCATTGAAGCTACTGAAGAGTGTAGTGTACGTCACATTCATTCTGGGGAGAATTCAGTCTGAATGAACTGCAGCCACTGATAGTGTGGTTTAAGCACCTGGTTAACCAAAAAAAAAAAATCATGCAAATGATCGTATCAGTACAAACAACATATTTATGTTTTTGTTGTTGTTGTTGTTGTTGTTGTTTTTGTTAACAACTGTTTATTGAATTTTCTTCTGGGAACAGTGGTATAAAACAAAAAGCAACTCTGCAAATTTAGAACTCACCCCAACTCATCCCACCATATTTAAGTATTTTAATTTTTAAAAAGTGTTAAATTTTATTAAAGTGTACATGAAACAGAAGTTGTGAGCATATATCCAAAAGAAATGACTACTTGAATGAGAAAAAATGTAGGGCAGGACTTGATTGTGTCCACTGGGAATTGATTAGAGATAGTGTTATTTTTGTTTCATTTACTATTATAGTTCTATGTTAATATTTCAATATTAATATCAGTTTGTTTGTTTTTTCATTTTAATTTTATTTAAAGTTTTAGTAATTTTGTTTTAGTTTTAATAATTTTTTAATATTTTTTTTTTTTCAGTTTTAGTTATTTTAGTACATCAAGATAAACTGGATAAAAATTAGAAATGTTGCCTTAGCTGATATAAAATAAGTTTTTTTTGTTTGTTTGTTTGTTTTTTTTAATATGTGATGCGATCTGGGAAAACCCATCGGATGTCATGCTGGAACATTTTCAGGAAATTAGGGGAAAAAAAGGTTGAATGTCAATTTTTTTTGTCAAAATTAGGTTTTCATTCAATTGTTATTCTATAACATCTTGTCTATCATCTCTGAAAATATCTTGGCAAAATTCACTTATTTAGTGCAGAAAAATAGCCATTTATTACAGCAAGCAGAAAAGACTTTCTCTTGTCTTTCTCTTATGCTAAGAACGAGCTGCGGAAATGTGTCAAATGTGTCAGGAAAGTGACGTGTTAACATTAAATGGTATGGGCTATGTGTGCTGTATTTGTACCTCTGCTTTTTGTTAGAGTTTGTGTGTGTGCGTGTGTGCATGTGTGTGTGTGTGTGTGTGCGCATGTGTACTTGTTTATGCTACATTGTGGGGACCGCTTGTGGTCAGTATAAAAGTAATAGAAGTTTATGGATAGTCCCCACAATTCACAGAAACACACACACACGCGCACACACACACACACACGTTTGTGTGTGTGTGTGTGTGTGTGTGTGTGTGTGTGTGTGTGTGTGTGTGTTCTGAGCAATAGCAAAAGCAAAAAAAAAAGATCAATTTTTCTTTTAGAAACCCTTGGAATAAGGGTCAGGCAAATGGTTAGTCTTTATCCCAACCATAACATGGCTTGAGCAGGATTCCTATTGTGGTATAAAGGGATTTTTCTTTTACCCTTTCCACTACAAGTGTGTAACGAAGGTAATGTGATCCCAGCACACCCGCCATCTCTGTCAGCCTGTCCTCTGTGACTTCATGATCAAAAAAATAAAAAATAAACGAGAAAATAAGAGAACCTGAGAGAGAATAACCAAGAGAGAGAACAGAAAGAGAGGTGTATGTAAAACAAACACACACACATCTCAATCCCAGGAAGCGGTGCATGAAATATAGAACCGTCCTACTTTCTAAAGGTTGTAATTAATGTAATGCCCCATCCGCGATCCTCCCTGCGCCATTTCCACCCGACAAACGGGAGGATCCTGTTAGCTCTCCACTAATCCAGCTCAGGGTGGCACGGTTCCCAGATCATCAGAGCGGTTGGACACAGAGAGATTACTGCTAACTGAGGAAATGTGGGCTGGGTCTGTGACACGGGCGCTTTTCACACACATCCACGTCTTCTTATACAGTACATGTTAACGCCACCCTTATAGTGGTCTCTAACCTCAAACCAACTTTCAAATGTCACTTTTTAGATGCTAAATCCTGTCAGTCTTCAAACAGAACAGGTTCAGAAACTGTTACAGTTGAGTGCTGTATATTATGACACACCAATGTATATGATGCACTTTTATTGTTTTATTATGCTTAATGTCATTCATGTTAGTCTTTCTGTTTTACTCAGGTAAAGCAGGCTGTGTGAAAAACAGGTTGCTGAGCAAAGTGTTTTTTAGATAGGTACTTTTTTCCACTCCTCTGCATGTCATGATGACTTTGCTCAGTGTAATGCAGGCACAGCAGTAACCAAGGAAACTTTTTAACACTATTTTGTTGATGTTATTGCTCAGTTTTATTTTTTTTCTGAGTGTGTTTTGACTTAAGAACTTGTGAAATTTAAGGGAGGCAAGTTTTTCTCAGAGTTTGTTCCTTGTGCCTTTGTGTGTGTGTGTGTGTGTGTGTGTGTGTGTGTATATATCATTTTTTTTTTTTTTTTTTTTAGCTGAGATGAAGCAGAAGTAACAACCTTACATGGGCATTCAGGCATACAAGAGTGTCTGTTGGTGGGTAGATTTTGTTGCACTGAAAGATGAGCTTATAGGAAATTTTCTACAAAATGTGATCCTGCTTAAATTCCATCTCATGGGGAATATCCATTTTCTCCTTTCTCTTTCTTTCTTTCTTTCTTTCTTTCTCTCTCATTTAACCCTGTTTAGTGAGCATTATGTTCAGTGAAATGTTTACAATACAAAATATCTCTGATAAAAAAAAATAGGGGGAAAGGGAAGGGGAAGGGAGTCCCTCTGTATAGTCACTCTGTACCGCAATGGAAAATGTTCCAAATAGTGCTTTTTATTTAAATATTAATATGCGTTTATACTATTTAAATGTAAAAATGAAATTATCATTTCCTATAATTTTTGTATTTATACAGCAGAACTACAAAACTGAGTGAATTTTTTTTTTTTTTTTTTTTAAATGGTTCTGAACTTTCTCTCTGTTGGAACAGCTGTGTGTGCACTCATCTTGCCATTTCTATAAAACATGTTTATTTTCGTCTGAATTGAAGTTCAAACTATAATTGTGTTTTTTATACACAAATGCAATTATATTATGTTAAACACTTCTAAAATGAATTAATGTTTTAATATAATTGATGCCTGTGTCTGTAAATATTCCAAATGAGGAAAAAGCATTAATGCAATTGGAGTTGCAGAATGTACAAATTTCTGTCAAACTGCTAGATAAAGTTAATCAACAGTGAAGTTAGCAACAATATCTAATAAGCTTGTCAAAACACAATTTTGACAGTTGTTTTTTTTTCATTATATAAGCTCACAGCATTATACAATGATATATTTAGTAAATATTTCTCTATTCACTGCAGTATTATGTGGTTCATGTTTACATTTACGGAACAATTATTTCTAAGTTGCCTTTATTTAGAGATGGTAATGATATTGAAAGCCTAACACCTATAGGTGTTCAGCTACATCTAACGGTTTTAATAGTATTTTCATTTTTTAGGATGTGGAATGTATTTCAATATGGTATTAATAGAGTTATATTATGTTAGGCTTTAAATTTAATGTAAGTTTAACCGTTTTCAAAAGAGTAGGTAAATGTGCAAATTGGCCTGTAGGTGCATAAAATTTTGGTGGTGGTTGTGTTTGAGTGAGAAGAGAATGTAGTCTTTAAATGTATATTGTACTAAAAGAAATTGAAAATGATCCACAGTTTAGCCCACATAGACTGCTGTGTGAAGTTTTGAAAAAAAAAATGCCTACTAGCAATGGATAAAAAGCTGTCAGAATAACAGTATGTTGTTGATTACTTAAAGGGGTCATCGGATGCCCATTTTACACAAGTTGATATGATTTTTTAGGGTCTTAATGAAAATCTATAACATACTTTGGTTCAAATTTCTCAATGGTAGTGTAAAAAACACCTTCCTTACTCTGTCAAAATCAGCTCTGTTTTCAGCACGCTGTTCTAGTCCATGTTGCTTTAAATGCTAGTGAGCTCTGCTGACTCCGCCTTCTCTTCCGTCTAGTGACCATAGATATGTGTAGATTCCCTATTCAACCGCTCCAGATACGTTGATGCATCAGCCATCTCGCATTCACCATAATAATCAATGAATATTCAAAGATATACAAGTGTATAACTTGCTGTTGTAGACGCACACAGTCAATGCACTCAAAGGTTCGCAGACTGTTCCAAAAGTGGCAGATGGCTTACATATCCCATAGAAAGAGTCGATAATGAGGCATCTAGGTATATATATCTATGGAGCATACTAAACTTCAGCCGTGAAACTGGCTAACTAGCACATTATTAGGAAAGGCGATTTGCAAAGATTCATAAAAACCCTTATACTCACTTCTCAGAACAGCCTGATTTGAGAAAGGAGATTTTAAAATAGGGATTTAAATAAAACCACTGGGTGGATTTTTATCATTATAGGATGGATGTGTACACACACTTCCAACACACATTTATGTTCAAACAACTTGTAAAGTGAATTTTGCATCCGATGACCCTTTTAATAATTAACCTTGGTATTGACCAAACAGCATCCAGAATCAGAATGATCTGTTTTATAATTCTCTACATTCCCCCAAACTCTCCATTCTTTCTTAACAAAGTACTTTATAATAGCAGCATTTTTTCCATCACACACAGGGCAACACTGAAATTAAAAAAGCAAATAAAACACATTTTAGTGATTTCCTTCAGGAGAAATCAGTAGAGTCAGCCAAAGATAAGCTAGGAACATCACAAGGCTGTACAGCACGATACCAAAGTGTTGGAGGAGGTCTCCTCTGCCAGCCCGGCTGTGAGGTGTCGTAATCAATTGAATGTTCCCCTGAGGAGAAACCCCTGAAGGCCCTCTATACCCAGCCAGAAGTAGGCCGCCGTGAACTTTCTGCAATGCTGCCCTCAAAGACATGTGTCTTAATTAAAACCTGGGAGTTGTTAGGTCCTCCAACTTTCTCCTTCTCTCCCCCATTGGCAGTCTAGTGCAGTATAGCCTCTCTAAGGGCCTAGAAAAGGCGCCTCTGGAGGGAACACTCCGGTCCGAGTTTGGCAGTGACAGGAAGCCGCTGCATTTCCAGTCTCGGTAATCATCTGCTTTGGTTTGCAAAAAAGTTCACATGAAAAAACTAAAGAAGATTAATTGATAAGATCCACTCTTAGAGGTCATTTGTTCTCCTACCCAAACACCTTTTTAAAAAGCCGTAGCCTTTCAAGTGAAAGGCGGAGGTCAAGCTCAGCGAGAAGACTGAGGTCAAACATATATATACTCTCTTTTCCATTGCTTTATGAACTCGAAAGCAATACGTTCCTCCGTGATGACCACAGCTCTGCATGCTGCGGGAATAAAAGAACACATAAACGGAGGCAGTGATGTTAAATCAAGTTGTCAGCGGACATAAAGTTGCCTCTGGTGCTTGAATGAGCCCCAGGCGTTTTTGTTGTGGATTTGAAGAG
The DNA here is from genome assembly GCA_021397915.2 of Tor tambroides. NCBI lineage: Eukaryota > Metazoa > Chordata > Actinopteri > Cypriniformes > Cyprinidae > Tor > Tor tambroides. The sequence continues at coordinate 2,948 of JAFVLL020007017.1, read as the reverse complement.
CTCGGTAGCTCATTTGCTAGCTTGTTAAGTTGTACTCTACAATACACCAATCAGTTAAAAGTTCATTGGCATTGAAAGATCATTACGTCCTGTTAGACGACGTAGGTGTTCGTTTTCGTTATAGTGACTAAAGGGCTTTAAAGCTTTGGCTTCTGAAGTCGGTGTTCAGATTATCAAATCCAATAGGTCAATGCACCATGTAGACTCCTTTTTGCTTTTGTAAAGCAGTTTGCCGCTTTTATCCCTGGGGATTTTTATTCTGAATTCTTTCAATAGCAATTAGACACTGATTAACAGTATAAGCAAGTCCTGATGAGACAAGCTTTGATTGTAGTTCTTTTGAAGGGATTTTGCCTCAATCACTAGAGATGTTGCATGTATATTTAAATCACAGGCTTGTTAGTTTGGGAGTTGCTTTATGTTATTACCATCATACAATTTAAAAATGTTACACATATATGGCATTCAGTGATTTAAGAAAAAATATTAAATAAATGTAAAAAATAATACATTATTTATTTTTATTTATCTTTATTAATTAGAATGTCATGTATTTAATTTGACTAAAAAAAATAAAATTAAAAAAAAGACAGGTGTAGTATATTTATCTCTGAGTTTGAGTACTGTAAAAAGCTACTACGTATCTTCACTGACTTTTGGTTTGGCATCCTTTGTTATGAAAATGATTTTGTTTGCTAGACACTTGTTTTATTTAGTTCAATATCTACCTAGGCTCAAAAATACAATCACAGTTATTGTTACAATTAGTGCTGTTTTGAATATAACTGAATTACTGTGACAGTCTTTTTTTTTTCATTATATACTCAAAGGTGAGTGGAGTGCAAATAAATAGAAATAAAACAATTTTTGAATAATTACATAACCCAGTGACCTATTCTGTATCATTTCTACAGGAAAATAATTAATCATCAGTGCAAATTATGGTTAACAAAGACTTCCACCCAAGCAGGTCTTTTAATTACAAGGTTGTGGAAACATGCCTTCCACATTAGTGCAGCAATATGGAATTAATTCAAGCATATTTATCAAAGTGATAAGCCGTGATTGGTTTTAATTGGTTTCACTGCCTTCCTCATCTCTTTTCCATCTTCCCAACATCCCAAAGCTGTGTTCCAAGAATAACTCAAGGAGTTACAACAAACAACCGCAGCCTATAATTGATACAATTATTATTTGTTGGATTACAGAACCACAACGCTTATTTGACAAAAAAGAGAGAATCTAAACACAAAGTTGAACATTTCTGGATCCAATATTTGGTGCCATTATGTGAGGAAAAAGAAATAACCATTTTCTTCTTTTTCAGAGTCAGCATATAGCAAGACTGAGGACTGGGTCACAAGCCTCACTGATTAAAAGTCAACAAGGTTTCTTCATTCTGATTGGACGGCTCACAGGTGATTAGCAAAACATTCAAAAACTCCTGTTTGTTGGCAGGCGTGAAATTCATTTGTTTCCTTGTCCACATAAAGGAAGAGACTGAGAGTGACATTGCCAAAAACTATCATTAATAATAACAACGACTTGGTGAAGGAGATCAGCTTACGGCCATTTATCTAGAGATGACAGCCGAGGAAGCGCTGAGGAACATAAGTTTTATGGGCCTGGATGGTATTTTACGCAGATGCTACTTGACATGCAGTTCACGGCGAAGGTTAGCTCCAGACCATCAAATTATGTGGCTATTCTTGTAATCTTCAATTTCTTCATGCTGCCATTTCTGAAAACATGTCATATCCTTTGTGTCACAAGCATGAAGACAAACCTGTGTGTGGTTTTAAAACAGCCAGTTGAATTCTGAATAATTTCACTCACATAATGAGAAATTAGCCAATGGTGTTATCAATGTAGCTCATATGTGACAAGGGCTTTCGCTTATCTGACAACAAATCATGATTGGTCACCAATGATTCTCAGTTTAATCCCATAATCCACGAGGTCACATGATGCGCTGATAATAAGGGAAGCTCCTTCAGATGCATACAAAGGATCTCCGATTGTCCAGATACCAAATGAAAAAAGAGTGCATGGTTCAAGTTTTAATTTCATTTTGATGATGATATGCCACTCTTCTCTTAACGCAACAAGTTGTTCTTTGGTGACGCTGGAAGTTGCACTGATAAGACTTCCCTCCAGACACCAGGGAATAGATATGGATCTCTCCTCCTGGTGTTTGACTTTTAGCGGAAAAAGGGATTACCTGCAGTGGCCCAAAAGCTCTCAGGCTCTTCAGAGTGATTCCCCTTCTAATCGTCCAAATTGAAAAAGTATTTATAGTCAATCTGCCGGCCTGTCTGGGACCAGATAATCAGATCTGGGGCGTGCTTTTGTTGCAATTTGTTGAAGACCCTCGTGCACATGCACCTGCTAGTTTGGATTAAGTTGGAAATTTTACTGAAATTTACTGCGGGGATTGAAACCAGTGAGTTTTACCTGAATAATGGATTAATAAATAAGATCCCAGAGCTCCAGAAATACTTGTTACCAGGTAGAATAAAAAGCACACATATCTATGTGATTTTCCATAGAAGATGTGATTGGTACAAGGCTGTTCTGTTTGCTCACGCATCGTTAAGCAGGTACTAGGGTGTTACTGAATGCCTGCTTGTTGACCCGAGCAAAAAGAGAACACCTACACTCCCCTCCAAAAGTATTGGGACAGTGAGGCCAATTCCTTTATTTTTGCTGTAGACTGAAAACATTTGGGTTTGACATCAAAAGATGAATATCAGACAAGAGATTTACATGCCGGCTTTTATTTCCAGGTATTTACATCTGGATCTGACACACAACTTAGAAGATATCACCATTTGTTTGAACCCACCCATTTTTAGCAAAAGTATTGGAACATGTGACTGACAGGTGTATTTTGTTGCCCAGGTGTGTCCTATCACAATGATTATTCAAACAATAATTAGCACTGAATG
>JAFVLL020007016.1:0-22633 GCA_021397915.2 Tor tambroides | reverse complement strand
TGCACAGTCAGAGGGCCTAAAGTCTCTTTGGCTGTACGCTGGATGTTTCAGCCCCGCAATTCAACTGTTCAAACAAATATATTATCCATACGCCACACTGGAGAAATCAGCTGGAGAGCAAATCAGAGAAACTATCAGATGTCCATTCAAGCACTGCAGACAGACACCCGTTTCAATCTCATGGTGCCGAGAGCCAGCAAAAAACAAGAAGGACAGTACCAGTGTCAAGTTGATGCCTATCAAAAGGATGTACAGAAAGCCTTGAAGAACTCCAACCCATTGGCGGTGACTGTACAAAAACCTGGTAAATACAGTCCTTTATTCAAAGTGTATTATGTTGAAAAGAGACATTAAAGTCAAACATTTTAACATACTATACTCTTTATACTCAGTACCCCATCCCCAAAAACTGTTAAACTTACCTCTAACCCTACTTGTATCCCAACCTGTTCACATTTTATTTTTTTCATATGTGTCCTTGTTATAATATAATTGCACAAATAAGTACTGTTTAATACTAATTAACAACATGAACTTACTATAGGCGAGGGTTAGGGTTTGATTTAGTGTTATAATCGCTTGTAATAATGCATGATTTACTCTTATTACTGTTATTAGTAAATGCACATAGTTCTAAAGACTATTGTTATAAAATGCTATAAAAATAGTGATAAGAATGAGTAGGTGTGTCCGAAATTTTGACTTTTGGTACACATGAGAGAAAATTGTGATTTTGAAAATTGATACCAGGTCTATCAAAATGACAACATAATTGGAAACTAAACCATGGCACCACAAATAGAAACACAAATGAGCATTAATGTGACACACACAGTGCTAACATACATACCTATAGACTACTAAAAAAGAGACTCTAAACACTAAAATGTTCATATGTTCTCTTTGCACATTCTGTGCAAAATATCAGATCCCACTGTTTTTATAAAGCATTTAGATAACTGTAGTTGGTTGAATATCTCTGTCTGTCTCTCAGTTAGCAAGATGAGCCTGTCCTCACCCATTTCTCATCTGGAAACCACTGTCAACACTGATGCTAAGATTGAATGCTCAGTCATGAGGACAACCACAAATACCTCTCGTTTCACGATAACATGGGTGTTTGGGTCCCAGATGCTCTTAACTATGGACCTAGATGCTGTTGTCAAGTTTGGCCCTGCAGCCGGCCAAGAGATGGTCCAGAGGATCCGTATGGAAATAAGACAGAAACAGACCTTCCAGCTGACTATCCAACAGGTCAGAGTATCTGACAGTGGACAGTATCATTGTGAGGTAGAAGAATGGCTTCAGGATCCTCTTGGTGACTGGTATTCCCTAAAGAAAATGTCTGTTTCCACAGAGCTTGTTGTCAAAGAGAAAGGTAAGAATATCTTACTTCACTGAAATGGTCTTTTCATTGAACTATAGTATTCTGAACACAAAGTTGTTTTAGACTTATTAAAATACAGATTTTTTTCTGTTTTAAACCTTGCTTTTCTTTAATTGGGTCAATGACAAATATAAGAGTGTCCAAGAGAAAGAAAAAAGGAACAATCTTCCAAATTGATTAAAAATGCATGTGCCAAATTATTAGAAATGGTCTTGCATGCTCTTTGGATGTTGGAAAAGAGGATCCTACCCATCACTACAGTTTCAGATGGGTATTTAATAGCCCAGAATCTGTTAATGGGATATCTTTATTGTCAAACTCTTATAACAGTTGTCTACACACATAGAACCAGCAACTTAAGGACAGGTTACACTTTTGTAGACCTACACCTGATACTTTCCATCTGATTGTATTAAACTCTGATATAGCTGATAATGGAAGCTACCAGTGCAGAGTTAAGGAATGCCAACTTGATTGTGAGGGTCAGCGGAAACAAATGGAACATGTCCAGTCAGGCTTAACTTTTGGTCATGGTTAGAGTGGCCATCTGTCTGGTTGTAGGTTGGAGGGTCCAGTTTTGAAATATTATGTCGGCCTACCAGTACAGCCTTTAGCTCATTTGTCCCTCTTTTAAAATCATTAATATTTTCTACTGGTGGATTTTGTTTAATATTTAAAGTATAACTCCCTTCCTCCCCCACCCTCAAATGTAGTATTTCTATATTCAATTCATATTTAAAACATTAAATTCGTGGCATCTCTGAGCTCCATTAAACAGTCTGTGCAAATACATCTAAATACCACTTCAGATGCAGCTTCTGTGCCACATCTACAGTGCAAAGATGTTTTTGGTCATACTGATATCATTTGATTGGTAACAGCCCTGTAGTGTTTAATTAATCTAATTGCATTTGTTGAAAAAAAAGGAATTTAAATGAAAGGGGAATGCATACCAAAATGCCCCTGAAAATCAATTTAAGGCAAATATTGCCCCTTAATGAAAAAGTTCATTTCTGTCACATCTTAAAGGTTTGGGATTAGTTTTCACTTTTTTTCCTTGTTTCACTGAAACCTGCAGTGTCATCCTTTCTGGTATTGTAGAAATGGTCACCCTAGTCACAGTTAGAAGTATTAATAATACATCCATTCATGTTATCCACTTCTAGTCTCTTAGTACAGATTACAGAGTCTCATTAATGACCTACCAAACACTGTCACATTGTTCTTGCTTATGACTATCAACTTATGACATTTTTTAAAGGTGGCAGTGTATTCTGTTTTGTTTTCAAAAAACCTGTTTGACCTTTGATATTGTGTTTAAACAGAAATTAAACTGCATGTTCAGAAGGAGAACCGAACGTTCAACATTACAAATCATCAGGCTGCGTTCACCATTGACTGTGTCATTGATTCACAATCCAGTGATAAGTCTGCCTTTGAGGTCACCTGGTTCAAGGTTCAAGGGGAAGAAGGACCATTCACCATATTCACTGCCAGGCGTGACGGTACTTTACACAGTGCAATTAGAGATAAATATCTTTTGTTTGGACGACCACTTGCCACACACTATAAACTGACTGTGCCACAGATAAACCCCACTGATATGGGGAAATACTACTGTCAGGTTGAGGAGTGGCTTCTAACTGCTAACACCTGGAAGAAATTTGCTTCAGATAAATCTGGAGAGGTCTCCATCTATGTTCACACTGAAGGTAAGATGCTCTAAGCATTTTGAAGAATTTTTATAATTCCACTAGGCTTTAGTCACTAAATTAGTCTGCTCACATCCCTTCAACCACACGGTAACCATAATTTCACAAAGTAGGACATGTTCCTGCAAGAACATCCCTAACAACCAATCCAATTTTAGGGTGAGGTTTAGAGCTAATTTTTGGGTCAGGCTTGGGTTAGGCATAGAGGCCTGTATACCATTCATATCAACCTCCCTTTAATTTTAAGAGTAGGTTATGGTTAGGTTAAATATGTCCATCTCATGCTGTTTTTATGTCCATCTCCTGCACCAGTAAAAAAAAAAAAAAAAAAGCTATGTTATTTAGCTTGCAGGAAAATACATACATACATACTGTTTTGCCACATAATGTACATATTTGCACAATGCTGCTGTATCAATCCAACCAAGCCTTGACTCAACTGACAAATAGGTAAAAAGTACAGATATAGATTTCTGATTAGGTGGTTTGTCTAAGGGGCTCCAGAGTGTATTTTAGTGACATCTGTCTTACAGGGATAATTCATGTGTGATATATAAACAACAACAACAACAACAACAACAACAAAATCAATATCAAACATAAATCAAATGCATATACAAAACAATGAATGTTATTTTATAACAATAAAAGATATTTTCCTTTCCAGAAAGCAAAAATATAACATTTGATTTGTTTCCTCAGGTGATGAAAAACAGATAGACCCGTTGGGAATAACACTGGCAATCGCTATTCCTCTGATTTGTTTTCTTGTATTGGTCATAATATTGCTGTTGATAAAGGGCCACAAGAAGAAATCTGAACTGAAGAAGAAGAAAGACTGCCTGTGGGCTGAGAAAAAAGGCCTTACTCCTGTGCCTACTTGCGATTAGATTATTGTTTTAAAATGCTCATAATCAGATTACAGTTACTTTATAAGTGATTACATGATTACATACATTCACACAGTAATCATTTCACTTTTAAGAAACTTGGAAAAATATTACTGTACAGTAGGCTTATAAGTTCTTAATTTTCTATTGACTGCAAAGTTACATGTAAAATTTAAAAAAGCATTTTGGTTGCTCGTTTTATCAATATTTCATATCTAATCAACTCCTGACAAACATTTTAATTATTTTTTGATGCACACTCAGTGAGTCATTTAATGTTTTACTACAACCAGTGCCACGAGTGCCAGCATTGGCACAGGGAGGGGTATTCACTGGCACATGAGCAAGACAAATGTATGTATTTTATTTAAAGTTCGTCACAGCTGCATGACAAATCTACACTTTCAGGTTATCATTTGTCATAGCCACACAGCCTGTTTTATATGTTAGAAGCTATAAATACTATTAATGTACGAGAATTAACTTGTGCCTGTAAACAGCAGCTGATAAACCATGTGTGCAACCATTTGATATCACAAATCACTGAAACTAGCAGCTAGCTCTGTGCTTTCACACGGGTACATTTCTCTTCAGTTGTGCTACACGACTGAGTGGATGGCAGCTTACAGTTTTGTTGTATTTGTTACTCTTGGCTTTGAGAGCAAAAGAAGTTATGTTATCAGTGTTTCAGCTCAGTTTCTTTAAAATTCCTACAACATCAAGAGAAAACATTAGAAATCTGTTATTAGATGTCTAGCTTAAGCCTGAAAATAAACTTGAATTTAGGGTTGAAATGCGGAAAACACATTTACATTTTCTGAAATTTGTTTCAGAAATATTTTAAATTGTGCTTTATTTTTGTCAGCCTGCTAATCAAATAAGCAAGTCTGTGACTGATCATGTTATGCTGGGATAACATGAATTATTAGGTTTCAACATCAACAAAAAGATTGTCAACCCCTGTATAGCCCAGTGGTTTTCAATCCTGTTCCTCGGGACCCACTGCTCTGCACATTTTGCATGTCTCCCTTATCTGACACACTCATTTGAGTTCATGGAGCTCTTTCCTAATGAGCTGATGATCTGAATCAGGTGTGTAAATTAGGGAGACATGCAAAATGTGCAGAGCTGTGGGTCCCCAGGAACAGGTTTGAAAACCACTGGTATAGACCTTAGTCAGGGTGGATAGACGCCATATTGAATTTTACATGGATGAAAGAAGGCTGTGAGGAATAGGCATACAGTCTTTAAAAAGACACACATTCTATAAAGTTATAGATCACATGTAATTTTCAAAACATTCACTTATTTTATGGACTCCTTTGTCTACTGAAAGTCTTTTGTCAAAAATTAAATATGGTGCTACCCTATGGTCTATTACAGTAGGCTATGTCTTTAAAAGGTTTTTGTCTATCAGGTGCATTGAAATACAAAAATTCACATCTTTTTGCATAAACCATGTAATCCACACATACATACACACATACACACCAAACCAATAAAAACCGTAATGCTAGTTTTAGATTTGTGAATTGGTTTTACTCCATTTCAATAAATGTGCTTTTATGTTTGTGATAACTTTTGAGGCTTTACTTTAGAAATATAACTGCAAAGAGATTTGAGTCTCTGACTGATATAGGGCCTAGACTTTTATTGGCATCAGAGTTGTACACCATGTAAATAAATTTGCAGATTTGTACACTATGTAAATAAATTTTCCATCTGACTTTGACGTTGGCTCTGTTGTCTTTGTTTATGAATGTTTGTTCATGTAATGTAATGTTTAAAGTCATAGTGTAATGGAAGTAACAACAGTGTCAGTGGGGACCAGCAACTGTTTGGTTACACATATTCTCCAAAATATCTTCTTTTGTGTTCAACAGAAGAAATAAACTCATACAGGTTTGGAACAATTTAAGGTTAAGTAAGAACAGTGTTTTCATTTTTGAGTGAACTATCCCTTTAACAGCTGGGGTGGAGCTTAGTGTGACTGGATAAACAGGTTGTTATTTAAATATGAATGACATACCTTTTCCTTCTAGGAGCTTTGGGTGTGGCAACTTAAAATAATGCAGTCAGAGGTAAAACTGTCACAGGCCTGTCGACATATATCCTACCCATTCCTCTTTTAATTACAGTTTCAGACTCATACAAATGCACAAAAGCCACTCATTGTTAGAGTCTCACTACAGATTCCCTGAGGGCAGGTGGGCGGACCAGTTTACCTGGAACAGCTGAGACCAATGTGAAAGTGAAAGAAAATGAAAACGCTCGGGGAAGTATTTCATCTTTTCGTCTGTGTAATATTATCAAGATTAAGTAAGTAGTATTGTTTATAATTTTTACCATAGTTTTTTGCATTGTATTGTAAATGATATTGAAAGTTGAGTTCTTTTCAATTAGCTGTTCTAATCATAAAGGGTTGCCTAACAAGTGCTTCCTCAAGCACTTCAGAACATATACAGGTTGAGCAAACAATGAATTAGACTGTATCCACAAATCAATTTCTTTGTTGAAGTAACCTAATGTTAAAGACAAGGCTGAAGTAGCAGCTAAAATTTTATTTAGGACCTGTTAGGAAACAAGCTAACACACTATTGAATTGAGGTTACCGTTTTCACTGTAAAAATCTTGTGTTGTTAACTTTTAGATGTTTTCGATGAGTATGTTTAGATGTTTAACCTTGCACCACAACCTTTCACTTTATAAATGTTATTCAGATGCTGTGACTTCTATCGTCTATGTTGAGAATGGGAAGAGTGTGACTTTAAATCCACATATACAAGGAAATCCTGAAGACATTTTGTGGACATTCAATGGAAACAAGGTGGCTGAACAAGATTTGACTGAATTTCTAGAGTACGGACAATTCATAGGAAGATCAGGGATAGAAACCATTACTGGGAAGCTCACTGTTCATCACATGACCAGCCAGGACAGTGGTATTTATAGGTCTGCAATACAGGTCGAGGGAAAGCTGCAAAATTCTGAAAATGAAGTTCAAGTTATTGGTAAGTGACTTTTTGCAATTGAGAATGAAAAAAAAAAACACACTAATACTGGTGGTTAGTACTGATTTAACTTTTGCCTGGCTGGTATATCAGCATGCTGCTCGCCATTAAAGCACAGCTGGTGAAGCTGGATAACCAAGAAAATCCTGCTGGTTAAGCTAGTTTAGGACACCAAATACAATGTACTGTACCAACTATGCTGGACTTTCAAGAGCCTGAGAAGCTGTCATATTCTGTTGATGAATGTAATGGATCACTTTGTGATGGTATAAACATGCTATAAACAATAAAAGTGTTCCTAGACTTTCCAGGATGTTATTTAACGAATGCAAAATAAGCAATAATAATATCAAGTTCTATGTATGACAAAAGAATGCGACAAAACATTGGGTATTTCTGAAAATTTTACACTAACTATATATCATTAACCATCTTAAACTAAGCAAGTCTACTAGTTGGTATATATTTCTAACATTTCAGCATCTTGTAGCCATGTGATTTAGCTTGAAAGTGTTGTTTTATATATTTAAAAAAGTATTTACTACTTATAGCAACTAGAAAATCCATTATTTTCTATGTTACCCTCAGATGCTGTGCAGGAGCCTAATGTGACCTGTATACTGAACAACAGTACAGAATCAAAAACACTGTTCTGTTCAGTTTCATCTCAGTTCCAAACAACCTTTGAATGGACTGGATCAAATTTGGTACAACAATCTGGGCAAGAGCTTCATATCAGCAAGGAGGAGAAGCCTGATTCAGTCTTTACTTGCACTGTGAAAAATGAAGTTAGCCAAAAGAGCACCAGCTTCACTCTGAAAGACTGCCCCACAGGTCTACTTCATGTACATTATAATAACTGCTGGCTGAAGTACAGTGTTCATGAGGAAGTTGAGTTATGATTATTTATTGTTCTGTTCTTGCAATTAGGTAAACCACAACCAGATGAGAATATCATTCTACCAGTTACATTGGCCATCATCTGTGTTATTATCGTGGGGAGCATACCTGTTGCAATTTATTTCTTTTGCCAAAGAAGAAACAAGGGTAAGACATATTCATAACCTCAAAATATGAATGATATGGCTTTCGGTTTCCCATTTGTGCAACAATAATGGCATAGTTTTCTCCACATAGATTCAAGGAGATCTGGAGATAAAAGTGAGTCTTTATTTTGTGCTCTTTGATTTGCATTTGAATTGATGCTCTACAGATGTGCAATATGAATTATCTTATGTCTGTGTCATATACCTGAAGATGACATACAACAAAGTTTGATAAACATGAGTGGATTTTCAGTGACATTTACAATTATTTTAAACTGATTATTTTTACAACTTTTCAGTTTTGAATCTGAGTGTTGAGACCTGTGCAGCTCTTGTTGACATGCAGCATACAGTTGTGTTCAAAATAATAGCAGTATGTTTAAAAAAGCGAGTAAAGCTCAAAATCCTTATAATACCTTTTACTTCAATACATACAAATGCATTGGGAACACTGCACATTCTATTCTGAATCAAAACATGAAGAAAACTTTAGAAAATTTATTACTTTACAGAAAGTGAAGAAAAAGGAATATTAGGCTGTTCAAAAAAATAGCAGTGTCTGCATTTTTCTTTACAAAGTCAAACATTTACTGTATAAACTGAAAAATGCTTGAAGATTTAGCCTTCCTGTGAATGACTGAACTAACATTTAGTTGTATAGCCATGGTTTCTGAGAACTGCTTCACATCTGTGTTGCATGGAGTCTGGCAGGTATTCCAGCCCATGGGACAATTGCACTACATACCACAATTCCTCTGCATTTCTTGGTTTTGCCTCAGAAATAGCATTTTTGATGTCACCCCACAAGTTTTCTATTGGATTAAGGTCTGGAGATTGGGCTGGCCACTCCATAACGTTTATCTTGTTGGTCTGGAACCAAGATGCTGCTTGCTTACTGGTGTGTTTGGGGTTGTTGTCTTGTTGAAACAGCCATTTCAAGGGGATTTCCTCTTCGGCATAAGGCAACATAACCTCTTTAAGTATTTTAATGTACTCAAACTGATCCATGATCCCTGGAATGCGATAAATAGCCCCAACACATAGTATGAGAAACATCCCCACATCATGATGCTTGCGCCACCATGCTTCACCGTCTTCACAGTGTACTGTGGCTTGAATTCAGTATTTGGGGGTTGTCTGACAAACTGTGTGCGGCCCCTAGACCCAAAAAGAACAATCTTGCTTCATCAGTCCAGAAAATATTGTGCCATTTCTCTTTAGGCCAGTCAATGTGTTCTTTGGAAAATTGTAACCTCTTCATTTTTTCAACAATGGGACTTTGCGGTTGTTTCTTGTCGATAGCTTGGCTTCACATAGGCATCTTCTAATTGTTACAGTACTCACAGTTAACTTTAGACTTTATTTGATCACCCTGGAGCTGATCATTGGATCATCTGAGTCTTTGGCTATTCTTCGATCCATTCGAATGGTAGTTTTCCGTTTTCTTCCACATCTTTCTGATTGCCATTTTAAAGCATTTTGTATCATTTTAGCTGAACAGCCTATCATTTTTTGCACTTTTTTATATGTTTTCCCTCTTTAATCAACATTTTAATCAAAGTGAGCTATTCTTTTGAACAATGTCTGGAACGACCCATTTTACTCAGATTTTCAGAGAAATGCACAGTACAACATTTGCAGCCTTCGTCCTTAAATAAGGGCCACTTGTTTGACACCAGTTTTTTCACAGAATGATTTACCTCTCTAATTAAACTCCACACTGCTATTATTTTGAACATGCCCTTTTCAATTAATAATTCAGTTACACAGAATCAACAGCATGCATGTCACAACTGTTGGGTCTATTGGTTTTCTATTACTCTACCACACCTACTAGTAAAATATTTGCCATATAGAAATATAATTTCTACCAAAAACAGTGATTGATCTGGTCAGTGATGTTGGACTGCTATTATTTTGAACACAACTGTATATATATATATATATATATATACAGGCATTTGGCAATTTTGTTTGTTATCTTTGATTATGTTTGTCTCATAATGCTTTTTTATACTCTAAATTTGACCCTACACTCAGTAGTGTCCTTTTTACTAAAAGTCAAGCTCTGCCAAGCTCAGAAGACACAATAGAATAATTAATAACTTTGTGGCAACCTCTGAGCAATTGGTTTGAAAAATACCCCTGTTAAACACTGTCATTCATCACAATCATTAGCAAATGATGGCTTTCATCATCAGATTATTTACTCTTACACAACATATTTTTATGTGACTAGATGAGGTTTGTTCTCTCATAAAAGAAAGTTTAGCAATTATTTATTATGGTGTTATTCCAGGCCCGGATTGGCTAATCGGGAGCACTGGGAGAATTCCCGGTGGGCCGATCTGTTTTTTTGGCCATGAGAGCTGGTGTTGTCATTCCACTGGGTTGAAATATGGATGCTGTCCCTAGGCTGCCTGCACTCACAGCAGCCCCACTCTTTTTATTTATTATTTTCTCGCAGCCCCACTAGCAGAGTGCAGCCTGCTGATTAATGATGACATAATTATCTTTTGACTCCCCCAAAATACAACAACAACAAAAAGTCAGTTGCTGGAGATATGCGAGCAAAAAATAAGAGATAAAAAATGGATGATAGAAAGCGCAAAAGTGGCGCTGAAAAGACCAGAATTAAAAAAAAAAGAAAGAAAAGAAAGCCCTAGAAACTGACTCGGTTAAATGTACTAAGCTGAGTACATTTTCATTAAAACCAGCGAGAGTACAACAAATGAAGATGATGAGATGTCCAGTAAGCTAATGTTAAGCTAGTTAGGAGCAATGCAAGATGCTAGTAGCCGTGCAAAACAATGTTGTCTGCAAACCACCATTCATGTTTATGTTCAAACTTGTTCTTCTAGCTCTTGAGCAGCAGCAGGCTCTAGTCCAGTTTGCTGCTAACAGTGATGAGCCAGGCTCAGTAACGTTACCAAGCAGCACTCATGAGCCCAACACACCAGAATTGGCAGGTAGGATTGCCATTGTGTGAATGTAAGAATTAGAAGAATTAATAATAATGAAGAGCATGGTGTACACCTGCTCAGTGAAAAATGTCCTGAGATAATTAATGATACCAGATAGCTCGCCATCAGCACTACATTAATGAAACATATTTGACTTGATCAGAAAGCTTTGTAAAAAAGGAAGATTTATGGTGAGAAATATGACCATTTTTAAAATTGTATTTAGTGTCAGAAGCAGAGCCAGGACCCAGTTTTATCATGCAAGAGACTGATGGTCACACTGGGGAAGACACAGGTAAGCTGTTGTACCACAGTGTGTGAATAAACAAACATGATCACATTAGTTACAGTATAACAACTTTCTATGCCCAAGTGGGCCGGTTTAAGGCATGAAACTCCAGGGCTGAAAATGAGTCCCACTCTGGCCCTCTTTTGTTCTAAAGCTGCATGAGGAGAGATTAAAAAAAAAAAAAAAGTCCTGCTCCTGCTTGTCTGTTTAATGGCAGTGCATGTAACCATTTTTAAGCTTGACGCAAAAGTGTCAAATAAAAACATCCCATGTGACTTGTGCCATTATAGTGTTCTGACAGGATATGCCAGGGTTTGGCACCTAAGTACAGATCAAAAATAATAACGAAATGCGAATACTGAGGTTAATATCTCTGTTGTGCTCCGGTTTTCAATTGACAGTCAGAATGACAGTCCTTGTGAACACAAATAACTAATTATAACCTCGATTAATTCTGTTATTCAAATATTCCTTAAATAATGAATATTTATTCATTAAATAATACAATTTCGAATACACTCTTCAGCATTTACCAGGCAACCAAGAAAGTCTGGGAGTTGTCTGTGTCTTTGCATGTGTAAACAATGACGTGGGTCTCATTTGATTTTGTTCTTTTATTTTATAATTTTTAAAGATAAAGATGTTAACCAGGCCCTCAGACAAAATCATGTTTCAGAGGACAATCAAGAACAGGACATAAATGAGGATGGAGAGGAGACTGAAAACAATGAAGAAACAGAAATGATGGGAGATTATAAATGTAGTAAGTACAAAGTTGTAAGCAAGGCCGTGCAGTTTTGGATTAAAAAATATCTCTGTGGTTGATCAGTCCGGAACTTTAAACTAAATATACATGACATGCAAGGGCTGTCAAGCAAAAACATTTTCAAATACCAGCTACTTACTAATTCTTAAATCTATGAAACTGCATTCATAATGGGGTTCAGCCAGATTAGACAACCAGGCCTGATTACTACCAGCCTTGTTCAATTAAATCGATGTTTACATAGAACTTTATCAACAGCAAAAATTTGATTAAAGTTGATTAAAATGTTTTACCCAATAACACACATTTACCAGGCATCCAAGGGGAGCTGTCTGTGTCTTTGCATGTATTAATCATAAACTGGGTCTCATTTCATTTTGTTCTTTTACTTTTTTAATTTTTAAAGATGAAGATGTTAACCAGGACCGTGGTGCAGAGCACTATGAAGAACAGGACAATGAAGATGAAGATGAGTCTGGGAAAAATTAAGAAGTAGAAAGGATTGATGATAGTAAATTTGGTAAGTGCAAGTTGTAAGCAACAACATGCAGACTTGGAAAAAAAAATATCTTATGGTTGATCAGACTGGAACTTTAAACAAAATATACGACTTGCATAAGGGATGTAGATCATCATCAGCTATAACAGAAAAAACAAACAAAAAAATTAATTAAAAAATAATTATAAACAAAAAAGATTTCAGACACATCTACAATGGCAGTGTAATCCTTTAAAATTAATATAACATTGGGGAATCTTGTTGACTTTATATTCATTTAATTTTTCCCCCCTTGGGTCTACAGTGCTTTGAAAAAAAAAAAAAAGGTTATTCCTTTTTGCTTTTAACTTTTCTCTGACTGCTGCAGCCATGGAATCAAAACCCAGGAAGCTTAATTCACTATGGGTTCTCTTGAGATTTTCATATGGGTCTTTATAATGGTGTTTTTCAATTCATGAGTAAAAATAAATTAAAAATAACAATCATATACTTAGACATTTTCTAAGAAAGAAAGAAAAAAAGGTTCCACTTTATATTAGGTGGCCTTAACTACTATGTCCTTACATCAAGAAATAAGTACTATGTAGTTATTGTGTTCATATTGTATTGCAAAACACTTTTTTCTAGTATTGAGGTGCGATATGGGTTAGGTTAGGGACAGGTTTGGTGATATGGGTAGGTTTAAGGGTGGGTTATAAATATAACTATAATGTAATTACAGAAATTAATTACCGATCTAATTACATGAAGGTATTTTTAAAAATATAAGTACAATGTAAAAACATGTACACAAGTGCACTGTATCAAATGATTAATTTAAATGTAAGTACATAGTAGTTAAGGCCACCTAATATAAAGTGGGGCCGAAGAAAACAACCACAAGAAAATCTTAAGGGAATCCATGAATATATTTTTTTTTCATAAAAGTTATACATTTAGTTTTGATTAAATGAAACCCAAAGAATGCAAACATTTATCATTTTTAACAGTAGAATAGTGTGAGAAATGGGGTAAAGCACAGACATTTTTATGATGAGAAACTGCCATTCCACAATATGGAATGCAATTTTCCCAATTTAGTATCTACTGTACTTGACGGGAACAAATTTGTGAAACTCAGCAGAATGAACGTTAGCTACTGTTTTGTAAACAAACATTGTGTTTGTGTGTTTTCTCTAGGCCAAGACTTTCACAGTTATGAAGAGAATAAGCAGGAAATAAGTAAAGCCCAAGACCTCACTGGACCAGCACAAGGCAGTACTAGCAACGAGTAGCAAGTTAAATGAGAAGCACTGAGCAGCAGGGACATAGACATAACAGTAACACTTTACAATTAAGTTCATTTGTTAACATTAATGCATTAGGTAACATGAACTAACAATGAAGAAAGGTTAAATGCTGTAAAAACAATGTTAAAATGTTCATGTCCGTTCTCTGTGCAACGTTAACGGATACAACTTTTCTATTAGTAAACATCTTAATTTTTAAGATTAATATATGCTGTATAATTGTTCCTGTTAATAGTATATTAAATGAAACCTTATTGTAAAGTGTTACCACAATAACTTATTTGAATCATGTTGTTTACAACTTTCTTAAAGATGGTGCTCCACTATGTATGCTATATTCAAAAAGGACTGTTTAACTACTCATTTATCATGACAGACATAAACCACCCCATTCACATGACCAGTGTAACAAGAAATAGTTTCATCCTCATTTAGGAAGACAAGTACTTTAACACATCAAGAATTAAAGTTAACTCCTGAAGACAGACTTGCAATTTACTTTATTTTTATATAAAGAAGGAAAAAAAAAAAAGATAAGTCACAATGGTGGTACTGTGCATAAACATCCAGAACAATTTCACTTAACATCTTAAAGGTCTTAGATAAGAGTTCCACAGATGTAAGAACAAGTCATTTTTCCTTGATAATGACTGCAATTGCAACCTCAAAAGGTAACATTTACTAAAAAGGATTTAAAACAGTCATGTTAGTTAAGCACTTAAGTGATCTAGACCAGTCAACTTAATTACAAGAGAACCATCTAGTCAGAACTATTGTTTCTCATTCCAGAACGAAGCAACCTGGCTTCAGTCTTCGTCAGTTTCCTCCTCAGACTCGGATTCTGAAAAAGAGAGCGTCATTTCTTTAATGTGTGAATGAAAAAGAAACAAACAATCACGTTTAATTGGGACTGACTCTCACCCTCTTCAGCATTTTTCAGCCACTCCACAAACTTCTTCATCTGCTCCAGGAAGACACTCTTTCCTTTGGCTAGGTGAGCTTCACTATACCACTTAAGAACAGCCTCTTCACTCAAAACATCCACTAAAGGAAGAGTGTAAAGTATCAGAAAAGGTTTAGGGACCCAATTAATCCTCTCTAGAATCACCACAGATTCAGTATTTGAGAAATGCTACCTTTATAGAGCAGCAAAACAATCTTCTGGAAGGCTTTCATGAAGTGGATGTTGTCATAGCAGTACTCTTGAACTCTCAGCAGAAGAGTGAGCTCAGACAGGCCCTGTGTAGTAAAGGCCTTCAGAAGAGGGCTGTGTTGCTGAGAAAGAAACAGAACCAAAAGTCAGGAATTAAGTTGGTCATAATACCAACAAGGCCATTGGTACGGACGGATAAAACAGTTAAAGCAAATTTGGTTCTCAGTGACCAAAACACTCAGGAATGTTAACCTGTTAAACCCATTAGAGTCTAAAGGCTATGGTTGCTTTCTTCCATGCTCAGCTCTTACCTTCAGGTGTTTAATGGCTTGTTCAGTGACCAGTTCCTCTTTCTTATTCCATTCCACTGAGCTCATGACACTGGTCCACATGATACCAATCATCAACTGCTCAGAGATGCTGCTTTTCTTCATTTCTTCCTTGCCATACACAATGATCTAAAGGACAAAGCACAGATTGGCAGTAGCTCAGTCTTGAATCACAACATAACTTGGTTCAGAATTGACAAGTAGAAGGGTCTTCACATACCTCTTTAAAAGAAACTCCTTGAGACATCTGTTCTTGGAGCTCTTTCTGAAGCTCCTTGCGAGCTCCCAATGACTGCTGGTTGCGTGCAAAATCAGAGAGCTCCTTAAGCCCAGCATCAGTGAAGTATTTTGAGAAGTGCTCATAGCGTCGCTTGTTCACTGGAAACAGCTCCTGCAACAGAAGAGAATGACAGGTTGTGAGTAGATGTTAACCATAATAGAACAGTCAGCCATTCACAACTCGTGCCATTAACACATTAAGACTCACCATCAACCTGTTGTCCATGCCAACCTTACGCAAACTGGCAGCCACAGAGTTAATGTCCTTCTCATTGATCCACATTTTAAACAGCTTCACAGCAAAGGCCGGAGACACACCTATTTAAATAACACCACATTTAGTATAAAAATAAGGAAATCAGAGAAAGCCTAGCATGACCAAGTGTCAGACATACCTTCTTTGACCAAGTTGTCATTGAAGAGGCTGCTAAGGATTGAAGCTGATAGGCTCCCATTCGCCAGTAAAATGCCAGTGAGCATGGCAAGCTTGTTACGCTCAGACTCACTGAACCCTTTTAAAAACAGGAGCAGCTTGGGGGGGGAAAACAATCAGAAGTATTAGTTTAAGTCACAAGTCACAAGTGTTAAAAGCTGAGATTTTAGGTCCAACTTACCTTTTTAATCTCCTCTTCAAAACCTTTCTCCAGGTACTTGTAACGCCGGATTAACTTGTTAAAAACCTAAAAGTCAGGAAAGATTTAGAGTTGAGAATTAATGCTGATTTTTAGATGCCATTTTCTTAAAGAGACCCTGTTCTGAAAGCACATTGCTAATAGACCTACTAAGAGACTTTAGATACCTGAGCATATGCTTTCATGGTCTTAACATCTTCTGGTGCTGTGAAGAGACAGAAGTTAGTCCGAGTCATGTCGTCGGATAAGGCACCTCCCGGAGCTAATGGGAACAAAGACAAATAGAAAAGCTCTAGTCAAACTATGCTTCACAACCAAAACAAAGGAGTTCCAAGAATTCAACACCCTCTTACCCAGCATTCCACCAGCCACCAGGATATCAAACAGGGTTTCTGCATAGCGACGATAATCGAGCTTGGCTCCAGAGGAATCTAGAAACTTGGCAACAGCCTCTAAATCAGTGCCAGTTTGATTTAATCCTTGTACAATGCTCTCCTGAAACTGTGTAGGGTCAAATCTCTCCTTTTCATCTGTTCAAAAGGAAGGAGGCAGAAGAAAATGAGGTGTAGTTGTCACAAGGCCTAGACCTCAGTAACTAACTAGAAGGCTATAAAATCCAAAACATTCACTAGCTTACGAATAATAAAGACTAGTGAAACTACTAAAATTACATAGCGAAGTTGTGTTTTCAGAACATTAACTTGTAAGTAATGGTACATGTGACAACTTGCCCCGGTCTCCTTAAAAATAAAAACAAACCTCTTTTTCGAGTCTTAAAACGCTGGCCTGTTAGCGTTGGCTTCTGCTGCTTTTGATTACTCATAAAAGACACCTGAAAAGAGGAAACAACAGATAACGTCAGCACAATTCACGTGGTTACAACAACTCGACGCACAGTCGAGAAGACGGGAAACGTTACTCTCAACAGGAAAAAACGCGTCTATTGCGATAGTCGTAACAACTGAAAACTATCGAGTGTAAAACCGAATGAGAGAAAACACGAAATAAAGAAAGAAAATAAACACCACTGAGTCTTTGATATTCTTTTACCTTTAATAAAGTTTTTGGATTACATAAACCCTCTCAACATTTGAAGGGGTTCAATGGTTCACAAAGTAGGTTAACTTACTCGCTACCACTCATTACTAACCATATAAAAACACTATAAAAAACGCTTCTTTTTTTTTTTTTTTTTTTATAAAATCTCAAGAAGTTTTAAACAATGGGTCAATTACATTAGAGAACGCATAAAATAATTTTACGTTAAACATTTTACAAAAAGACAACTAAAACAATGCTTACCGAATTATATGAATAAGGACAACTGATTCCAAGAAGTAAATCGATCCAATGAATAATCACGAGCACACTTCACCTCACCTCACACAAACTCAGCACGAGGTTGATGAAGGTTCAAAAAGGATGGACTAGCACAACTGCAGAGGGGGGATCAGTGACGACGAATGCGGGAAACGGGTGTAAAAGCAACTAAGTAGCTCTGTTTTATTAGATTTTTTTTAAACAGTACTCGATTATAACTATCCAGTTACAAAAAAATAAGTACTTTTAATATTTTGGAAAAAAATGTTATGTTACGTGTAAATTGGCTCCCCCTGCAAAGTGGCCAAATATAAATCGGTCGGTTTCCGGATTTTGTAATCATGAATCATAGCTGATGCTTACTAAGACGTCACGTCAATAAAATGGCTAATAATTTACACATATTCTGGATCAAAAACAGAACAGGAATCTGCCAGTTTAGCAGGCTGTATGCAGTAAATTCCTTATAATTACACGAAGTTGTAACATTTTTCTTTAACTTTTCTCAAATGTCTGTGTGGTGAACAATACATATCTAATGAAGTGCCTCAAAACTTCCTTTTTCATTTGTAGGTTTATTTTATTTAAAAATAGAAGAAGAAAAAAAGAAAGAAAGAAATATTTAAAAGGAAAAGGCATGTGTACGGATTTATCTAGAATTATACTAAGAGGCCTTTGGTAGTAGATTGTGTACAAGGTTGTTGTTTTTTTATTATTTTAATCAAAGATCATGTTGATCATTTAGAGGTTTTAGAAATTTTTTCAGATATGCTACATAGGCTTAAATAGGGTTAAAGGTCTCGTAGGAGCTTGTGAGTTCCAAGTTCCTCAGAGAACAAAAGGATCCCTAGAAGTTCATCAGATCAGACAGTTCTGTTCTGTCAGTGAAGTGATCAGAGGAACCCCAAATGGTGTGTTTCATTTTTATGGTGTAGTGTTTAAATTTAGTCTTAGCCCATTAAATGTGCCTATTTAAAACCAAAAAAAAAAAGAAAAAAGTTGATAATATAAATGTTAATATAATATTGATATTCAATAAATAAAGTGTTTGAAGTTTTGTATTTAAAGTGCCAGTGATGCTGGTGATCCATATATTATTATTAATATTATTATTTTTGTTTTTGAACACACACACACACACACACACACACACACATATATATATATATATATATATATATATATATATATATATATTCTGTTGTACAGTTCATTCAGTTATCATACATTTGTCTCAGAAAGTACCCAAATATTTTAGATCCAGGGTAACGTAGCATAATACGTCACATTATGAGTCAACACCTGGCAAAAGATCTTGTGTTGTTACGCAACCTTCTCTGGAACAAAATGTCTTTCACAACTCTTTGCTGGGTCACGTGACTGAGATATATAAAACTTGATTCCAGTAATTGTGACTGAGGTCACTGAATCCTTCAGTTGTGTTTCACTGAAACCTAACTTTGAACAGAGATAAGGATTCTGTATGTCAGAACCTGTTAACATTAAAAGGATTTTAAAAATTTGAACTTTCCATGTATGAAGTATATCCATCTTTATTTGACCCTCTAACTTTAGCACTCTCTATTCTAATTCTATTTTATCTATAGATATAATAGATATCTAATATCTAGTATATAAAATATGTTTGTTTTTTTTGTTTTGAAAAAAAAAACACTTGACCATCTAACACTTTTACTCTCTATTTGTTTTCTAACTGCTTATTTTCTTTAAAAAAAAAAAAAAGCCTCTAACACTAGCTTTCTCTAACCTTGCTACGTGTACTGCGTTAGGCTAACTGAGAATTGTCATAGCACTTGCATATTATTGCTCTTTTGTTGGTTTTGATTGCGTCTATTGTCTTCATTTGTAAGTCACTTTGGATAAAAGCGTATGCAAAATGACTAAATGTAAATGTAAGTATGAACTTTTAAATAAAAAATACTTTCATGGTGCTACGTATGATTTTTTCTATTTTTTCGATATCTATATTTAATTTATTTCCACAATATGTACTGTTTCCACAAAGTATATGAACACTTTATAATATATAAGTGTCATAAGCACACTTTTTAAAGATGTCACAAACAGGTTTGTTAGGATTTAAATATTAAAACAAATAATATTCTGTTGAAAATGAATACAAAAAGTATTGTGACACTTTGTGGTTGTTAGGTTAGTGGATTATACTTTTTTTAACATCACAAACAGGTTTGATAGATTCAAAGACAATGAGCAAAAAAATGATAAAGAAAATTAAGTAACTGAGACAAGGTGAGTGATGTATGCTGATGTGACCACACAGATAAATAGCACACTTACTAGAGTATGTAAGTGATTAGGCTAAGTATTTACCAAAGGAGGTTACCGACAGCAAGATATAACCTACTACCAATAAATAAATATCCTCTGTCAAACCCCCTGTCCCTCATTACACAATATCAGAAAAATCTCATATTGCTGTGATAGCATCTGAGATTGCTTTTTGTTCCATTCCATTGCACTCTTACACAATTGTAAGGCTGTACTGGACAGACAATAAGTAGAATAAATTCAGTTATGCATTTAGGAAAAGTGGGCCTTTTAAGCTTAACTGTACTGTGCTCAATGGGTTCACACTTTCAGAGCATAACAATAGGCTTTAATTAAAGGGACATCATCTCTTTAAATGATAGAATATATTAAATGTTTGTTTGATAAATTTATTTAGATTATTATTATTTTTATTATTATTATTACTTATTTATTTATTTTAAATACATTTACAAAAATTACAAGTTTAACAAAAAGTATTCCACATCACCTGAATTCACCCTACAAAAATCTGCAGGCTTATAAGAACAAGCACAAACCATATGTAAAACTGTGACCTCAGACATCCTTAACTTTCAGGATATTAGACAGGACTTCAAGCATTACTGATAGTATTATCAGGTGACATACAACAACAAAGTAACCACATGTTGCCGACAAGCTGTAAAAAAAAAAAATGAACAGCAGGTTTTGTGAGATCGAAGTGGAAGGTTTTTCTCAGAGCGCTGCGTGGTCATATCAGGTGAGGTCATTTACTCACCCTTATATTGTTCAAACATGTATGACTGTCTATCTCAAACTAGTTGGCATAGTACAAAATTTATAATTATTCAAAGAGGTCATCTTACCTCACTAATTCTGTACAAAAAGCTTTTACAGAATGTATAAATGGCATTGATATCATTCTTATTAATACATAATCATACATATATACTATAACGTGCCGGAAGTGGAAGTAATCAGACTGAAGTGAACAAAAACACAAGCAGAACAGCACCAATACATTCAACAACTGACAAAGCACAAGACAAACACAAGGGTTATATATACACAGGAAAACAAAAGGGACCAATGCATAGCAGCAAACAAGGAAGGGGATGTGGTCAATGAAATACTATGACAACTAACATGGGTATCCAAAGAGACAAACAAGACAGCACAGCAAATAGTGGCAAAGCACACACAGAGAACATGTGACATAGCTCCACACATAGGGAGCGGATACTAGATGCTCTAAGACAAAAGTTAACAAAACAGAAAACACACAACAAAAGTCCAAGAGGGTGGTGGGCCAGGCCCAAGCGTGCAGGACGAGTCCTCAAAAGTGAAGCCATAGTGTGTCGACTGCCCCAGGTGACTGGCTGCAGAATAGGTCATAAACCCCACCATTTCCATGTAATCTAATGGGACGTGAGACATACTAAATAATCAAATTACACTTCAAATAAATTTTTTTCCAAAGATGGTTTCCATCATTTTATGTAGTTCTTATCATGCTGATGTATGTCCAAGTGTTCGTTTTTCTTAACAAGTTTGCTTTTAAGTAGTTATTTGATGCTATAAAAACGGGGTGTGGTGTCATGATCGTGAGATTGCGATTGGGTCTACGGGAGTTTGGGTGGGACTTTGATGCTGCGGCTCCACCTCACAATCTCTACTGCACAGACGCTGGCTCCAAATGACGTCATTTTCACAAGATGACAGCGGCCATAGTGAGAATGTTTTGGCTTCACTTTTCTATAGTGGAAGGAATTGGAGACGCGTCGTCCATTTTTTTACAGTCTATGGCCAGGCCCAAGAAATGGAATAGGGCCTGGAGACTGTGGCGGAGCCACAGGGAGGTGCAGGTGGAGCCAGGGGCCAGGGAGGCCAGGGAGGTGCAGGTGGAGCAAGAGACCATGGCTGAGCCAGCGAGATGTAAGGATTTTGAAATGGTATCAAACTTTTTTTCTTCATTATAGAAACGGGACCATTCAATTTAATAATTTTATAATTTTGCAAATATTATGGGCATGTTTTATTTGAATGTTCCCTGAACATGTCTGAACAGTTTGGAGCAGTTAATGGTTTTTGAATGTTTTTTTTCTTTCCAATACAAATATTAAGGGCTTGGTTGAAATTGCTCTGGGCCTGTGACAACTAGAATTGACACAACCTTTCTTCCTGTTAGCGACAAGAAATCATAAAGAGCAAAGCAGCGATGAATTTTTTTTTTTTAACATTTTCATTCTATCCCTTTAAAAAAAACTACCCCCCCCCCAAAAAAAAGACATTCTGTCATGTTCAGCAGACAAAATAAAAACATTATGAGAACATTCCCTGTTAACTGTGTTCTTTAGTAGAGTGATGCAGTGCATGTGTGCTGGGTAAATAGCACAGTGGTCGATAAATCAAAATTTGAAATATACACATGCTCAAGTCCTACGCAAAGAAGCTCCATGCTAAAACGATCATTATATTCAACAAATCTCGTCTATGACAAAGGAGCTTGTAAAAACACCATTGTATGGGATCTTTTATACGGTGAGCTGAGTAGTGCATCGGAAGCGTGCTGGGCCTACGACCCAGAGGCTGATGGATTGAAACTATCTTTTAATAAGATTTTGAACTTGTAGTTTCTGACAAATCTCATCTGTAATAGGTTAGCTAGTAATGTGTTTCAGACTCAAGTGGCATTGAAAGAACCAGTGCATGGGGTTCACAGCTGAGTGGCCCAGTGGTCGGTGGCTTGAAACCGTCCTCTGCTAAGAATGTTTCT
>JAFVLL020007013.1:0-73994 GCA_021397915.2 Tor tambroides | reverse complement strand
TTAAGAATAAATGAAACCGCTGTTCATTTACAATCCCCTTCTATAAATACTATATGTTGCAGTATGACTACATAGTTACCATGCAAATGATGTTTTACTTTCACAGTGAATCCACAAAACAACACAGATAAATAAATAATACTATATGAAAGTTCATTATATGCTTGTTCAGTGCATATGTGTTTTAGTCATGCCATGGCAGAACTAAAAGGACAAACCATGACTGGAGATACAATGTTACAATAGGTGAACAGTGTTCAAAGCAGATTTGCATGTTGACAAGCAGATGTGGCATCATTTCAGCCTAACAGGATTTCCAAAACATCCTATCTCTGGGGAACAGACCAATTCTGAAACACTGCTGCCTGTTTCCTGTTTTGAACCAGTTTAGCACTTACTTACTGTTATTCATTTCTCTCTTAAACCATGGAGGAATGTATCATCTGTTGGAAGACACTTCCTCATATCGGCCTTTCAGGAAACATGTTGTGACTTTAGCTGTTCCCTGCTTCTGTTCTCACCGAGGATGTGGCAGACTTTTTGTAAAGTAGATGTTCATTTTTCTGTACTCACATGATCCATGAACTGGTTAGTCATATTCAAACTGTTGATTGTAGAGCAGTAATAGATATTAAGTAAATAAAACTTACACAGAGGGCTCTCTGTACTAAGTGCATCAATGTGGAGTCTGAGACATAAGAAAAAATGAGAGGGCCAAAGAGGTTTTAATGGCAGGCTGCATTCTACATTCCAGGCTGCGTTAACTTACACTGTCAACACTACGACAGAGCTGCAAGTGCTGGTCAAACTGCATTTAGATTAAGAAAACTGAGTCCTGCTGGCTACCTCAGTGGTCAAACATGCTGTACAATTATGTCTTTAGAGTGAAAACCTTTCAGAAAAGTAGGTTCAAGATCTCTGTTTCCAGCACTCTGGTAACAAACAGAGACAGACTGGCACAGGGCAAACTCAGGACATTGGCACTAACTACTTAGCTTAAAATAAAAATGAACATTCAGAATCAAACTTTTTCATTCAGTTTCCAAAATAGTGAAATGATTGTCTTCCACAAGCAAACTTCAAAAATGGCTGTTTTTAAAATGTCTCAGGGGACATATCAGTTATAAAAAGTGGCTTTTGGGAATTCACTCGGTGTGTACGCTCGAGTGTCTTGTTGCAGTGAAAGTTTTGGTGCTTTTGTTCAGCCATTGACTTGTTGAGCCAAGAAATGAAGGCTTTCTTATTGGTCTTGCATCTCCACTTTAAAGACTGCAATGAGTTTGCCCAACTTTATCTCAGTTGACAGACTGTGGATTCAACAAAGTGAACATTTTAATACCATCTTACTGCAAACATTAAAATAATATTAATAAAAAGATAGCTTTAGGGTTAAAGTTAAATTAGGGCTTTGAAAGTAATGCAGATATCCAGTTTAATTTAGTGACTTAAGCAGTGCAAAGTAATTTCATAGGCCTACTTTAACTATAAATATTTAAAGATTATGTTGTATCACACAAACAAGAGTCTTATTTTAATACAAAGTCCAACAGCATGAATTTAAGTGTGAAACTCTTTGTACAACAGTTCAATAAGCAAGAAGTAAATATCAAGCTACTTACTATTTTTAAACACAATATTGCCAGGTACATTGTCTATTTCACGCCACCAACCAAACCAGTTAAAAACTAACCACAGTGTAATTAACTCTTACTCATCTCATGTGTTGCATGAAATAGTGGCATTCCTGAATGAAACAGCATTTTTGAACAAATCCTCTGAGTGAATGTTTCAACAATTTCAACAATTCCTGAATTAACCTAATGGCTTAAGAAAAGCCTGCAGAAATAACGACTGAAAAAACCCCCACTGACAGTCTGTCTGGAACTTGTATAAATCTACAGCAGTATAAGTAGTATTTTATGTTATGTATAATTTAGCTTCTATCAACACCTATGGAAAACCACTCAGCCAATGAAATTTGAAGACCGTAACAAACTATTGTTTAATATTTAAATCACTGACAAACAGCAAATAAACTGTGACTTTTGACTAAACAGGTGTTTCCCTGTTACAATAAGAGAAGGAAAAAGACTCAAGCACTACAGCTAAATAGCTTTATTTGAAACAGTCAATATTGAATGTACAGAAGAGATTGTCAGTTATTATATAAATAATTTTAAAATGACACAGCATAACCCTGGCATTGATACAGGCATTGTTTTAAAACTACCATTTCAGCTGACCCTCATAGCTGAAGTCCTAAGAAAGTTCCCACACAGACTGATTCAGTAAAAAATAGAATGAAAAAGATGGTCTACATGCATCTCACAGGATTGGTTTAAATAAATGTATATATATAAATATTTCATAGCTTAAGCACCTATGAATACATCTTTGGTCAAGTTATAAAGCAGAAGCTGAAAGGCAAACTCATTAACATAATGACCTAGCCTACAGTGGACAGCAACATTGAAATTTAAATGGCTTGGAAATACAGCTAACCTTTCAGTCAGCTGGTGCTTTGAACGAACATACATATTTACATCAAAACATGGCCCAAAAAGAAAGGCCTTCTTTTTAAGACACTTTTTTCAGGCATTGTCGATGCTGCTTCTCCTCAAGTTTCTCTTCAAGACATTTAATAATGACAGGGTCAACTTTGGGATCAAACTTGTTTGCAAACCAGTGGCCGTCCTCCAGAAGCCACCGGAGCTCCGCTGCACCATAGATGCAGACACTGCGTCTGTGTGTGCCGGTGCACTGTGGATACAAACGGCCTTCAAGATAGTTCCATTTAACCAAACGTGTCCTACTCTTCAGGTCCGTCACATCAGGCTCAGATCTCCCGATCTCTCCAGGAACTCCAGGCACTCTGGCCATCGTTGCCCAAAAGTGCTCATCAGGAGAATATGTGTCAGCTGTCCACTGCAGAAAATCCTTTGCCAGTTGATTGGTCATAATATATGACACAAAATCACGTGTCAGGACAAAGTAAGCACTCCCAACAAACATCTCAATGTCACGTGGTGGTGGGTCTTTAGCCATGTCTGTCTTAATTGGCATTTTATGATATTCATATGACACGTCTTTCAGTTCATACCGAAACTGAAATCGCTTTTTTTTCATTTCGCTGGGCCTGCTTGATTCAAGCATGTTTGCACCGTTCAGTTTCTTGAGTTCAGTTACCAGCTCATAATTGGACTTGAGTGGAAAGTCTTGGCCACACAAATTGATAACATACTTCCATTTGACCTCTGAACTTAGAAGGTCTGAAAGGCAGTTGAGATCTGCATTAAGTCTGGTAATATGTGCATACTGAACGGACTCGATTTTAGAGGCTATGAAGACATTTGGAAAACATTTTTCCAAGTTCTTCATTGCTGCAATAAACTTTTTTGAGGACTTTTGGTCATAATGAATGCAGTAAATATTGTGAGGTGTGTAGATGGCTCGAAGAATCCTTTCCACCATAGCGCTGTTCTTGTGCACCACTAAAGAGTATGCAATTGGAAAGCTGCATTCCTCATCTGTTACAATGACCTCATTATAACCCCTTTGTTCGATGAAGTTTTTGCAGTCTGCAGTGAAGGAACTGATATTCCCATCACTGACTTCCACAATGTTTTTGCGTCTTAACTCCAATGACTTGCCAATTTCCACTGGTTCCAGTTCATAAATGGCTGTGCAGTTAATACCATTCAGAGGCTGAGCTCTGAGTGATCTATGTGTAGCTCCGGGCTCGATGTAAATACTGTTGTCCATTGAAATCTTGATGTACACTACCTTCAGCACGACAAACAATGACACAACAAACACATAGAACTTGCATCTTAACCAGTGTAAGACAGCACATCTTCTTCTCATTCTGTTGGCAAAGTAAAACGGGTGTTATAAACAAAGCTGACATAATCACTCAAATCCTCTGACAAAACTATTCAGCCAGGAAACTGTATCATATTCAGTTGTATCGGATCATATGACTTGCCTACCTTGCACGCTGCCGGTCTTTTGTTTTGTGTCACTGCCATCAAATGTTTCTCAACATTACAATATATGTCTGTGTGACAGATGAAGAATAACAGATGTAAAACCTTCGGTTCCGAAAGGAATTGATTAGCTGATATTGCTGAAGTTGCCGCACGGTTTGAAGACCGGAGAGCCACAGAGATTAAACAAAGATATGCGCACAGTACTAGAAAAACTCCATCAATCGGCCGAAACCCAAGAAAACAGTTTAGCTACATGTTCAAAACTCTATTCAAATAATGTATGAACGACGTAGTACAGAATTAAGAAAAGAGTAACTGGACAATTGATTTGCGCTTTCTGTAACAAACACGCGATGGAGATACTAATTAATGTCTTGCAAATGTCTGATCTATCGAGCTCAAGATACTTACTTCTTTTAAGATTGCGTGGAGTCGTACCGTCAGTCCGCTCAAGATGAGTAAGTTCTGACTGCTGACTTCACTTTGTGGAGTGTGACTCAAGAGGAGCAGTATGAGGCGTGAACGCCAGGAAAGTCCTGTCCGCCCACTCGTACCCGAGCTTTGAACTAAAGCCTCGTTATCTTCACCTTTCTATCGTTTCCTAGCATCACAAAAGAGCGTTCGAACACACAAACTCATCTAGATGATAACGCGCTGATAACGCCTGGGATCCATACCGGCTATTACTTAGGCTAGGTAAAATAAATAAATGGAACGGGTCATGTGTTGACTTACACTTTAATATCAAGAAAGACCATCATCTTACAAAAGAAACTTAATTGTACAAAAACGTTTCACATATAGGCTATTCGTACTTTCAAACCAACAGTGAGAATATAACACTATTCCACTTTATAAAGTTCTAACATTAAAGGTTTTAACACTGAAACGGTTTTTACTGATGCTCTAACAGGCACTTTTGCGCTACGCGAGCAATTTTCTTAAGTTTCAAAGGTCCACTCCTCACTCTGGGCGAAGAAATCCCAGTATCTGTTCATCACATGGCTTGGAAAAAACTCCTCATCGCTGACCAAGCGAATTGATCTGATGTTCATGAAAACGTCCTTGGACGGCTCTGTTGAACAAAATAAATGAAAGAATTATTAAACAAAATAGTATTAACTAGACACTCAGTAATTTCAAAAGCTATTTCAAGTTTAGAAAACGTCTGTGGCATGCAGTCTATTACCATGCAACATAACTTCCCTTTGTCCTTTCAGTACAAAGGACACCTTGCATGCTTTCATTGTAAGCAGATTTCTACACAACAGGAACCATGTCACAGATCCTGCTGAGTGGTTTTTGTAACATTCTTTAACTTTCTGTTTAAGTGTCATGCATATCTGCTTTTACAAGAGATTGGGATTTATGAAACTGAAAATCTGATCTTAAGTCCTTATAAAATTTGTCATACCATTAGGGAACTAGTAGAAAAGCTGGTCCTATATCTAGTTATCGAGTTGACAAACCTTTTATAGCAGGTTTTGATGGACTGTTGTTGAACGTGCAGGAATGGGGATGTACTGATCCCAGAGGTGTTTTCTCCGTATTTAAACAACTTGACTTGGATTGATACATAACCTGCCAGGATAAGAAGGAAAAAAAAAAGAAAAGTGGTTTCAAGGTCACTACTAAACCCATAAAAGTACTGAACTCACATGTCAGTATTTTTGTCTAATGATTACTTTACAATTTTAGCCATGCATCAGAATTAACAGCAGATAACAGCTTAACATTCCACATAGTTGTCTTGTACCTTTTTAAAGGCAAAATCAGAGGTGACAGGACCTGAGGACTGACTCTCCAGCACTGATTCAAAACATTGTTCTGGAAGGAGAAAGACTCTGCCACTGGCATCACTGATAGATGCATTTTCCAAAAGAGAGGCCTGGTAGCTACAACCCTAAATTTTAATAATCAGAGCTTTAAAAACCTTATGAAAAACAGCAAGCTAACTTGTCTTGATCAGCATCTGACAAATGATTTATAAATTACCTTAAGTGTCATTTCTAAATTATCATCCCCATGTTGAATGATTCCATCTCTAATAAGGCAGTTGAATTCGCTATTGCCACTAAAATCGATCCTTGTTCCTACTGACTGAAAACACTGATCTGTTGAGAATATCCGTAAATAAATAAACTCAATAAACATACATTAAACATATCCATGAACACACACACGCACACTTTTTGTGTTGTACTAAAGAAAGAAAGTCATACAGTTTTGGAATAAGATGAGGGTGAGTAAATGATGAGAGAATTTTTTACTGTTTTTCAAGGTCTTCCATACAGACATTTTTTACCTGGCTGCATGTGCTCTGCAGCCAAAAGCTGAGATCCCTGTTTGGAAGTGTCAGTTGTCGGGGCAGGTTTACGAAAAGGTCCTTTAAATGTCAAAAGCAGCTCTTTGATGCTTTCATGTGCTGCGAAGTCTACCGCACTCTGTCCCAGGATATTCTTGTCATGAGGGCTGGAGCCAAACTGAAGGAGAAGCCTTACAATCTATGCATAAAACATCAAGATCAGAACTTTAACTGCTTTTGAAAGTGCATTTACATTTGAGTACAGAGTGTTAGTGTGAATGAGCTGGTGAAATGCTGGGAATCAGATTGAAACCTATAGAAATATTACTCTGCTCTTACACTTGTTTTCCATTCAAATTTAAATAATAGAGCTTTAGCTGCAATTACATAATTCTGGCTGTAACACAAGTAGTCTGGCATCAAAAGAATATAATGGATGAGTTACTTGAGCTAAGTTTATGGTATATTTTGTCCTTTTTGGAGCTTGACAGCCTCTGATCACTATATTTTCTTTGTATGGAAACGTGTGCAATGACATGTAGTTAAGTAAATACTCATTTAAATTAAATTTTTTGGGATTAATGACCATTTTACCAGTACACTAACAAGTGAGGGAATCTGGCATTTAAAATTGGGACAGATCATAACAGAAATACAGAAGCAACCTCATATGAGCCCGATACAACAGCATCATGCAGCGGGTTACATCCATTTAGCCCTCTGCTGGTGACATCGGCCCCTGCTTCCAAGAGCTGCTCTGCCACATCTACAAAACCTCTGGAACAGGCCTCATGAAGGGCGGTCCATCCTGTCCACCCAAGACATCATGAAAACATTTAACAGATCAAAGGAAATAATGTACATATACCAAGGCAAGGATTTTCCTACCTGCATGATCTGACACATTAACATTGCTTCCAGCTTCTATCAAGACTTTGACCATTTGCAGGTCTCCTCTGATGCACGCCCGGTGAAGCTGAGTCTCGCCTACACTATTTCTCTTGTGAAGACTTTTCTGAGTAAATTTCAAAAATTTATTTGATCCTGTTGAGAAAGGACGATATATAAATTAACATATTCTAAATAGTGATGATAATATTTATGATTGACCCCAAGGAATCACCTGTATTCAATGCATCTGTGACATTTCGTCCTTGTCTAAGCGCCCTTTTCTTTCGTTTCGATTTTTTTTTCTGACTTTTCAGTTCACCTGTGTTAAGGAGCCTTTTGGTTCCCAGAGCTATTTGTGGATCATGTTTTAAATGTGCTGTTTCTTCATTGTTATCCAGTGAAGGTTGTGTCCACAAATTTTCAGGTAAAAACAGCCTCAAAACACTCCCTGAAACCACTGTGTCAGGAGTACCCTCTGTGTTCTCTGCTTCCTTTTCACTATGCCTTTCTTCAGAACCAAAGAGTTCATGCTGAATTGATGTGATGGCCACATCCTGAATGTCAGCAGCATTAGACCATTCCACAACAGTGCAGTCAGAATCTGCTGAATCTTTAACTATATGATTCTCGACAACAATGCAATCAGCCATTTGAGAATTTTCAAGCTGTTCAACATCTACTCTGGCACAAAAAAAAGTGGGTGAAACAGGACATGTACTGGCATGGTCTTTGAGAATGTCACTCACTGGCTCATTAACTACCCCCCTGCAAAAAGAATGTGGTTCTGCTTCAGGTCCTCCAATGAGATCTGTCGCATTTAAAATCAATGTGTCACATTCCAGCTTTTCACATTCCATGCCATCATCTTCAGTGTAGCTCTTACTCATTTTTGTCTGATTAGTGCTCAGTGCTGTCTCTATTATCTCTACCACTTCCTGCTGGTTTTGAATGGTGATCATGTCTGTTTCTTCATCTTGATTTAGAGGCTTCTTTAGGGGCAGTGTTTTAGGAGATTGCAATTCTTGACAACTGATTTGTGTCGAGTCATTATGTGGTGTATTTATACAGGTTTCTAAACAGCCAGTGATACTATCCACATGGAGAAACTCAGTGGCAGGGCTTGTTGATGGCAAAGTTCCCTGCAGTTGTTGGAGCTCACAATACAATGACTGGGCCATAAGTGGGTCTTCTGATGTTTTAGTATCTGGCAGTTGTTTGCTGGCTGTGGCTAATTCCTCTAATGGTTCATCTTTCTCTGAATCCTCTGGACTGCAGGTTAATCCTTGATTATGGATTATGGCCATAAGCAAAGACAGTGAACCAGGGCTGCCTGAGTCAAACAGTTCCTCCCTCTGTAATGGTGATTTAGCCATTGCTCCAAATGTATGTACATTAACGTCTCCCTTGAATGTCCCTTGTAAACATGAGTCAATTAGCTCATTTAAATGAGGGGACAGTGAAGAATTGCTGCATTCTTGACTGCTGTTGTTATTGGTGTCAGAACAGCACACAGTTTCAGATGAAACCTTTGGGTAAACATCAAGAGCTGACAGTTGTTCTTTTCTTGCATCTTCATTCTGTTGAAGTGAGGGGCCATCTACTTCTTTTTTACTCTTAGAATCAACAAAGACGTTCGTATCAAAGTTGAGCAAGTATTCCAAAAAATCTTTTTCATTTTGAATGTCATGTTTTGTTCTTTTGAGCCTTTCCTTAGCCATAGCAGAGTCATTATCATCCCTAATATCAGCCCCATAATTGTGTTGACAGCCCTCCAATATTCTCTTTCTTGCTGAGGGAACTTTATATGAATCTTCACTTGTGCTGTGAATTGACTCTCTCTTATCAGTAATCTGAAATAATCGGTGAAATAAAAATGCTGAGCAGGTTTGGATTACAATGCACATGACAGACATTATTTGGTGTAAAGAAAACCACTCACTGCATAGCTATGGTCATGGAAAGAATGTGAGTTTGTCTTCTCAGCTACTGAACTGCCATCATTCATCAGAGTTTCACCAGCCTCCCCTAAGAATAATAAATAGAAACAAATAAAGATAGAATAAAAACTAAAGGAAAAAAATATTTGTCACCCTCAAGGCTGTATTTTGTTTACAAAGAAAATCATTTTCATGAGACAAATGTTTAAATCTAATTTCTTTATTCTGGAACCTCAAAGGAACAACCACATTGTGTCATACATTAAAATCAGTAAATTAGTAAATTAGTAGATTTACTATTATGAAATTTAATTTACATATAACACTGCTTACTTAACATAACCAAACAAATGTAATTCATTTAAAGCTTAAATTGTGGCAAAATTCCAATATTTTGAACATTTTATAGTATATTTTGTATTTGTATCAGATAGTATGCAGCTCAAATGATGTAAAAAAACAAAACAAAAAAAGAGTACTAAGTTACATAAAATAACCCAATATTTAAGTGTCAGAATTCAACTGAATGAACTTATCAGATATCTGACAATCCGCTGAAACATCCCTATTGCTCTAGGAACCAGAGAAATCTTGAGTAGCACACAGAGTCCAATGTTCTGGTGATGATGAATAATCTTCGATATAATCCACTGTAACATCACTGTCTATGCAGCTTGAGGTGTCTGATCCCTCGCTCTCCTGATCTTGAACCAGTGAGGGACCCTGGCTACAGAAGTCCTGCTCTTGGTTCCTCACAGGCCACAGTACATTGGTGCTAGTCTGAGGTGATGGTTCCACTGGGAAATGAGGACACACAACACCCCAATTCACACTGAGCCTCACATTAAACGTGCTATCTAATAAAAGCCAAAATGCTAAAAAAAAACTTTAACTTTTAAATTAAATGTTAAATTATAAAGACTGTTAATGATGTGCCTCCACAAAATTGCTGTAAGAAACAGTATAATATAGTGTGCATGTGCAGCATACTTCAAAATCAATATGGTGTTATTAATTTGTTTTATTTTATTTATTTTTTTCTCATATACATGGACCAAGCACATAAGGGACTAGTTTTAGCAAATAAAGTTGTGAGTAAAACATGACTCAATTTGATAATTGTATTGCTTGCTAATGTGCCATTTTAATACTTCCTACTGAATATAAGAGATGCTGAGGTGAATATTGTCACTTGGTGCAAAAAAGCTACTTTCCTTTTGTTAGCAATTATTGTGGATTTAGCTACCAATCAAAATAAACTTTTATTTCAAAATAAACTTTGATTTTATTTTAAAATAAGATGTGATTTTACATTATATGAGATGTTATTGCAACCAAACAATATCATTAGCCTTCCTATTCAAAATAATTAGCCTTAATCCAAGAGGATGAATTTTACACTTAACACCCTCTAAAGAACTTTATATTTTATATATCTTAAAAGCAATCTTTCTTCTAATTTAAGCTGGCTAATTTAACCTGAGCATATCTTTGATCAATACGACATCAGTTGAATTTTAACGAATGTGTATTTCACTGTCGGGTAAATGTGTGCTCATTACAGGGATAAGACTGTTGAGGGGTGCACGTTTACTGTTATTAAATATTGCATGAGCCATATCTAGTTCCCACAACCCTTGACTAATGTAGAGGAGAACCTTGGAGAGAGGCCTGAATGAAAGGATCACAGCTTGGTTGTCCACTGCTTGGACCAGGAATGGGTTCAGCTTCACCAGACTGCGGGCTGCTTTCTTGCTCACTTGTATCAGCAGTTCCTGTCAATTTCTGAAGAGGAGCTCTTGTGTCCTCAAAGTTAAATGAAACAAAAGTAACTGATCAGTAATCAGATCATGTAATGATGCCACAGTCAGTGGCAGCAGATCTTTTATCCAATGATACATCTTTGGCTTACTTTGATGGAGTTCTGGCTGTTTCTTTGGCTCATACTTGGATTAACTGCAGAATCAGTGGTGCTGGGTGTATTTTTATCTATTTCCAAATACAGTGAAACAAACCAGTTTTTACTATTTATATTTAATGTTTTGTATTCTAGGAGATATGATATACAGTATATATATATGAGCACATATAAATATACACAGGTTGGATAAAATAACGTGAACACCCATTTTTATAGGGTTATTTTCATTGTCTATATTCTCTAGTTTGCGTATCAGTGTTGCACAAGTTGTGTTCAGCTGTGGTTAGTACAAATGCTCCGGGAAATGGCTCTGTTAGACTTCCAAAAAAAGACAAATCATGGAAGCCCATTTAACAGGAGCATCTGTTACCTTAACAGCCAAATTGTTTTTAAGTACAAGATTCTTTATGATTATGACTGTGTACACAACGCATGGAAAGACTTCATCAGCGAAGAAGACTAGCGGCCAAAAAACAGTTTTTTAGTGAATGTTTTTGGTGAGAAGATTATCTGGAAGAGCAACTGGCAGGATGTTCTGATAGGCAACATTCAACTGGAGACTAAGGTTGGAAGCTGTATTCAAGGCAAACAGTGGTAAAACACCTAATTCAGAAATATTGCCTATTTCCCAGGTGTTCACATTATTTTGTCCAACCCCTGTATATTAAATTTGTTTTGTGTATGTCAAGAGGTTTAGGCCTGGATCACTTTTAGTCTTTTGCAGATATTTCTCCAACAGTATGAACATAGATCTCTCTGTGGTCATGTCCATAGGAGTCATCCCTCTGTCACTCTTTGATAATGGATCAGCACCATACTTCAGAAGTAGATCTACAATCTGTAAGCATAAATATTCAATATAATAACAATCTGTGTATTTTATATGCACATTTTTTAATAATAATAATAATAATAATAACTAGTGTTCATTGAAGGCACATCTGAGTACCACTGTATGCAATTTACACACCTTGTAATACTGACACTGAATGGCATCATGTAAAGGTGTAATTCCATTATCTCCTCTGCAGTTTACTTTGGCTCCAGCTTCAAGTAAACTTTCTGTCATGTCATACTTGTTTCTCTGCACTGCCTCATGGAGTGGAGTCCAACCTGAAAGTGAACAGACCTTTAAGTTCAGACAACAGGCCACAATGCCATCAGGTGGACATGTGTGCTAACTTCAACCATTGGTCGGTAACTAGGGTGCCAAATGAGGCTTGTGGGATGATTTGAATAAAAGTGTGAAATATGCAGTGTCCTCTAATAAAATGTAATAGTGGTAATGAACAATTTTATGTTTTATGATATCCTCCAACATGCCATACCTGCATAATCCGGTATATTAACAGAAGCACCCACTGTGATCAACTCTTTGACGTCTTGAATCTCTCCTTTCATCACAGCTAAATGCAGCTTTGTCTCTCCAAAATGATTCCGTCTGTGGATGGACTTGAGTGATAGGACTTTCCCCGATTTTCGTTCTGTAATGCCTTGGCCACTGAAACCTAACAAACAGAGTTTCTGTTACCTAAGTGTACCTCATAAAGGTGTGCACCTTTATGAGGTACACTTAACACAAACTCTGTTTGCTTTTATCGAAAAAGTTTCATTTCTAGCATGGATTCATAATTCTGTACAAAATTAACAAGAACACATGCTGAAATGTTATCTGTCTACACTGCACTAATCTTAATTTGTGTGGTCAAGTTTGAGCACTTGCCTGGACTAATGTAAGGCTTAGTGGTTAATGTTGGTTTATCATGTGTAGCCAAAGGTGTATTGAATGCTTTGTTGTACATTTTGGTGTCTTGACTCTCCTTCCTTTTAGAAGGCAGTGACCTGAATGTGAAAAGTAAATATAACATTCATTTTTCAGCAAATTTTGAGCTGACTTACAATGTATCAAACAGCTGAATTAAATCAGTAACATACAGTGGGGTCCAAAATCTGAGATGATGCTTGGAAAATGCTTCTACTTTGAAAATGCTGCAACTTTTTTAAATCACAAATTATATTAGCTGTTTAAGAGTTAAAATGAAAAGTTGGATTAGTATGTCAAAGTAAGTTCAAAAGAGCATATCGATTTTGATTAGTTACCTAGAAATGAATTGTACATGATATTTCATAACATTTCTTTGTTTTAAAATATTCACAATGTTGAAGCTTTATTTATTTATGTACAGGTTTAAATAAGATTTCGAATCTCAAATATTCAGTATGGTTTTAGACCCTACTGTATGTTTTAGCAATCGACAATCTGAACGATACTAATGTTTGCATTTATTCCTGATCCTGATTGACCTGCGTTGAGTATTCAGTAGTTGAGTGTTCTTCATTGTGGCCAATGGGTCAGTTTTTTCCTCCAAAGTTTTGCCATTTATTCTCAATGAACGTCTCAAAGTTGGCCCAGGCTGCTGGTGAGAAGCATCTAATGAATTGGTGCCATGTGTGGGAATGGGTCTCAACACTAGGGGGCAGAAGTTACATAAGAATTAGCCAAAGACCAGAAGTCTGAACTGCTTATTGAATCTCCAAAGCCATGAAACAGGGTGGCTCAGGTGTGGTGTTAACATTTGAAGAGCTACTGTATGTATCTGGCTGAGGCACTAAAGGCTTTTGTGGATCTTATGGAACTTGTTTAAAGTTAAAAGGATTATTTTCCAGACTGTGTACAACTGGATTACCTTCACTGTGTTCCCTTTCTGAAGAGCTTTCTTCCTCAATAATACGAGCTTGAACACTGATAAACACAGAGCAAAACAAATTATTATTATCTGAATTTTACACTTGAATGCACATTTGTTTCATGTCCAAAAAGGTGTACAAACCTTGCAGGATTTATTGGTGGAACCATGGTGCCATGGGTTTCCTTTTAATTATATAAAAGAGAATTCAACACATAATACACCTAGAAATGCTTAAGTTTAGATTTGATTAGGACCTCAGCATGTGCTGTCTAATGTAATCTACCTGTTTTGTTATGGATGTCTTTCTGTTCTGTCCTGTACGATATTGCAGGTCAATCTGAGGTGAAATCTCTGTTAAAGAAAGAGACTAGTTAAGCTACTACTGTAATTGTACAGTGAATGGTAGTTCCGATGAACGGCCTTGTGAATGGCCTTGAACCGATTCTAAAGATTAAAAAAACTTAAGTGGGCCAAAAGTGAAAAAGGCATTACTCAAGAAATACCCGCGAACGAGTTTACTTTGACTACAGCAGCACATGACCATACCTTCGCTAATTAGGACACGACGAGAGACGACAGTGGGGCTTGAGAACTGATGTTCTGTCAACATTAACCTACAATAACACATGAACCAGTCGTTACCATTGCAAATCTATCACTTTCGCTACATTTAACGGGGCAGGATATAGGAATGGAAACGTTAGCCGTTATTAGTTGACCTGCTGAGGTAAAAGCCATGGTCGGCTTCACCGCTGTCGTCGTCCGTCACGATGGTTTCCTCCTGCTCTAAATCCATATTTGTTTGCATTAAACAATACGACACACACACACACACACACACACACACACAAAACTTAATAAAAGCGCGATGTCTCGTTACATTGGTAATATTCAACAACAGTCGCTATGAAGGTGTGTGTTATTATTTCTGTTTTGTTTTTTGTTTTGTTTTTTCGGCGGCAAATTGGGTTAATAGCTCTAATCTGATTGGTCACAGCAAGATCTCATCTGATAAAAGAGATATTTAATGTTTTTATTTTTTTTAAATCCTATATACATAAAACCCTATCATTTCTGATTATAAAGAGATTAGAAATCATGCATAACTCAGGAATTCCTTTAATCATCGTCTTATTATTGATTTTACTTTAAATGTGCACTTTTCATTATTTTCATTATTAAAAATGAATTAAAACATATATAGGCCTGTACCCAGGTGAAAAACAAGTACACTTCCATAATGTACTTAAAGTGCTCTATTTTCGCGCACTAATTTTTGTACTTAATATACTAAAAATGATCCTTTAGTGCTTCTTAAGATAAACTTAAGATCATCTAAGTGTACTCAACTGTGCTATTTTGAGACACCATGAGTATGAACTAAAATGCACTTTTAACATACTATCTTTGCATTTAAAAAATGTATTTAGTTACCGCTTGTAGTACACTTGAACCCATCTTTCATACACTAGCACACTCAAGTGTACTACAAGTGGTAGCTAAATATATTTTTTAAATACAAAGATAGTATGTTAAAAGTATATTTTAGTTCATATTCATGGTGTCTCAAAAATAGCACAGTTGAATAGACTTAGATGATCGTAAGTTTATCTTAAGAAGTATTAAAGGATCATTTTTAGTATATTAATAC
Source organism: Tor tambroides (assembly GCA_021397915.2). Lineage (NCBI taxonomy): Eukaryota > Metazoa > Chordata > Actinopteri > Cypriniformes > Cyprinidae > Tor > Tor tambroides. Next base: position 58,610 of record JAFVLL020007013.1, on the reverse strand, counting down.
TATTAATACTTTTAGTATATTAATACTATAAGTACAAAATTAGTGCGCGAAAATAGAGCACTTTAAGTACATTATGGAAGTGTACTTGTTTTTCACCTGGGTATAGCCACCAGAAACCAAATACTTTTGCTTTTTTATTAAGTCAAAATTCTTGCAAATTCAGTTCTGAGAAGAATCACGTCAGTGGCACGTGAAACACCCTGCTTCATCACACCAAAGACTTTGATCACACACACAGTGATCATATAAATCAGTAATAGAATACAGAGAAGAAATGAAGCTGTTTAGGCCTACAAAACGCTTGTAATATATGAACACGTTATATATGCAAAAGTATTTGCAGGCTAAACAACTACTAATTCTATTTTGTTTTTTTAATATTTTAAATGTTTCATGAAACAAAACCTACATTAGATTAGATTATTGTTATTGATTGACAACAAAAACATCAATATCAACATGATAAGAAAATATTATATTTCTATTTCCTATTGCTGTGGGGTCTATTACAGTTACAAGGTCGGATATTTTTGCGGTGAAGGCTGCGCCAATGTTCACACACCTCACACACATTCAAATGATGGCCAGATCACGCGTCCTCCGGCAGGACACGCCCTCAACACCATTCGCAGGAAAGTGGGCGTGGCTTTCTGCGCATCAGTATGGTTCGATGATTTGATTGGCTCTTCGTTCGACTGACGTAGAGCCATGCCACCGCTTCATAAACTAGAGGAGGATGCCGGTTTTGACTGGAGTCCTCAGACGTCGGGATATGGATTAATATCGTCTATATTTATTTAATTCGGCTGCTCTAATCATGAAAAGCACGCCTAAATGTTAATTTATAACAGCGAAAACATCTATAGGCTTTTATTAAATCAGCCGCATATGTGGAGGATTTTGCAGTGATTTGGTCTTAGTGTAACGTTACTAATTCTTTAACCCTCATTGACCCTTACTGGTAAGTGCCTGCTTCAGACCTACAGCCAGCCATAGCTTTTATTTTAGACATAATGCTTGCTCAGAGTTGTCCATGATCGAATGTAGATTTCTTTCAGTTCGTTTCGGCATGATTGCATCAGTGATTCGTGTTTTATCATCATTGTTGGTGATGTAGGCTCTAAAACTAGAACATTAGGTCAGGATCATTGTGTGCTAATTTTACTGATATAATTTTATAATATAATATAATTTTACAGAAATTTAAATTAATGGTTAATGAAAAGAGTGTATTTTAATATCTAAATGATGAAGTGACTCAGCTTTTATCTATAATAAGCTACTTTTTAAATTTATTTATTTATTTTTATTTTTTGAAAACACCCTATCATCCCTTTGCACATACAAAAAGAAATTCTTTTTCTATTTAATATTAGATCTAATGAATAATTTTGACAAGTTAATTCAGTGATTTATAATCTGATCATTGGTCTTCACAATCAGTAAATACAGAAACAAATGGCGTCGTCTATAACCTATCACATTGCCAATGTATTTTGTGCATTGCACTTATGTCAAGCCATCTGATGTTACTGTAGTACAATGTAAATTCGGTAATAACGACCATTTATATAAACAACTCAAAAAGAACTTTTATTTAACTAAAATAAAAGTTATGCTCTAGAAGCACTTTAAGTGTTTTTTTGTTTTTTTGTTATTATGTAATTAATATTTTTTGTGCTTGACTTCATACTCATGAAACTGCGGTGTTATAAGTGTCAGAATACATTTGTAATTCATAATAATGCCATTGTAATCCTGTTTAACAAGTTTCTTTTCTCCCATTCGCTTTCTGTCATCTACAGTAAGTGACTGTAACACACCTTGAAAATGCTGACGAGACTTTTCCGAATCCACGGCCTGTTTGTGGCCTCTCATCCTTGGGAAGTCATTGTGGCTACTGTGACTCTCACCATCTGCATGATGTCCATGAATATGTTCACTGGAAATAACCAGATTTGTGGCTGGAACTTTGATTGCCCCAAATTGGAAGAGGTACGGTGTGTTACTGTGGAAATGAATTAAACCATGGTGGCAGTTAATGTATAGTTCTAATTAATCTAATTCCTATCTATTGTATCTATTATTCCTAATATTTTTTTCCTCTGTCTTGTCTCCAGCAAATCTTAAGCAGCGATATCATTATCCTTACAATCACAAGATGCATAGCAATCGTCTATATTTACTTTCAGTTCCAAAATCTTCGACAATTAGGATCCAAATACATATTGGGTAAGTTGTAATTTTTAAACCTGTTTAAAAAAAGTTAGTTTAGCACCCATGAGGTAGCATGACTTACAAGTGTTAATGTTTATATTAATATTTCTTTTTCAGGCATTGCAGGACTTTTCACAATATTCTCCAGTTTTGTGTTTAGCACAGTTGTGATTCACTTCCTGGACAAGGAGCTTACAGGCCTCAAGTATGTCTTATATCACTCTCGCTAGAAATCTTAGCAGTATTGTTTTGTTTTTTGAAAAATAATTAGTAAATATATCAAGTTAATTTTTTTTGTTTTAATTTTCCCAGTGAGGCCTTGCCATTCTTTCTGCTGTTGATTGACCTCTCCAAAGCATGTGCCCTGGCTAAGTTTGCTTTGAGTTCAAACTCACAGGTACTTTACCTGTTCATCTACATTAAACTGAAGTTTAAATAAACATTATTAATCAGTATCTGGTTTTTGTAAATGGCTTTTTTGACTGTCCTGCAGGATGAGGTGAGAGAGAATATTGCCAAAGGAATGGCTGTTTTAGGACCCACTTTTACTCTTGATGCCCTTGTTGAGTGCCTGGTGATTGGTGTGGGGACAATGTCAGGTAAACTTCGCCCTTCCACATGAGACAGAAAATCAGTACTGAACAGATTTGTTCAACTCAGCAGCAGTGAACTTTATTTTGCCCTCTTCATTGCTGCAGGTGTGCGACAGCTTGAGATCATGTGCTGCTTCGGTTGCATGTCTGTCCTGGCTAACTACTTTGTGTTCATGACCTTTTTCCCGGCCTGTGTCTCTCTTGTGCTGGAGGTACGTAAGCATATTTCAGTGCGGTACACATAAGAAGACTGTAACATATTCTAAAATGTGCGACTATTTCACATAGTTGTCTAGAGAGAGCAGGGAGGGACGACCTATCTGGCAGCTGAGTCACTTTGCTAGAGTTCTAGAGGAGGAGGAGGACAACAAGCCTAACCCTGTCACACAAAGAGTCAAAATGATCATGGTACGCATTGAACCAAAAACACTATAGTCTTTTATTACCTGGATTTATTATATTGATGGTTTTGTCTTTTATATTTGCAGTCTCTTGGCCTGGTGATGGTTCATGCTCATAGCCGGTGGATTGCAGATCCCACGTCAAGTAATGGAACTCTTGATCTTCCTCAAGTTGGAGTGAGCCTGAATGAAAACATGCCCAAGAGAATTGAGCCAGACATGCCCCTTTGGCACTTTTACCTGTCTAGGTAGGCACACTTCAGAGATTTTATTTGTTTAATTAATACAATTTTTTTGGCCATTAATGATGGAGATGGTTTTATTGAAATTCTTTGTATAGTTCAATAGTTTAAAATACATAGTTCTATGTATCAATTTGACTGTAGATATGCCACAGTATAATGTACATCATGAAAATTTGACATAAAAATGTATTTTGAGATTTGCTAAAGATTGCAAAAAGATAAAGATTGCTAAAGATAACAATAACGAGAATATAATGTGACTATTATTTTATTCTGTGCATTTAGGATGATCAGCATGGATATTGAGCAGGTGATCACACTGGGTCTTGCTCTGTTCCTGGCTGTGAAGTACATTTTCTTCGAGCAGGTGGAGATGGAGTCTACTCTGTCCCTGAAAGTCCCCACTCCAAGCTCCATGCTCTCTCAGAAATGGTCTCCTGATCAGTGCTGTAGGAAAGAGGTTCCTGTTTCCAGCAAGCCTGAGAAAACTCCAACTCCCCCTCCAGTTGTTACCAAAGAGGAAAGAGGTATTCTCTTCTTACCTTTACACATCTGTGTTAATTTTCTGCAAACCCAACACTCTACAGTGGAATCTAATTGCAGTTTTTCTCCTTCAGATTTAGTGATTCGGCCCTTGCCTGCCCCAAAAGAGCCTGAGCATAAAAGTACTTTTGTTTTGGGAGAGGATGAAACTGAGGAAATTGTTGATGTGTCAGAGACTGTGATCAGTGTACCTGCTGAACCCAGACCTGTGGAAGACTGTCTGTCCATTCTGAAAAACCCAGATGTAAGAGAGCTGTCAAATATCCCTTTCTACATCGATACTGTTGTTCTCTTCCTTGCATAAAGATTAACTCTAGGTTCACTGTGGGACTGAAACCTCTCGTTATTTTTTACCTCAGAGTTGACCCATGTAGTCTCTAATGAGATCTTCCTTTTCTCTTTACACTCTTACTCTTAGCCAATTAGTTTATAACGTTAGACAAGATGAGAAGCATGTAGTGAAACCGTTTACCTCCAAGAGTAGACTTCTGTTACCTAAATCCAAGTATAATCACAGTGTATGTGTGTGAGTATTTAAGTGTCACCTTTTCTGACCCTGCAGATGGGCGCTCGCTACCTCAGCGATGAAGAGGTGATCGTGTTGGTGAACTCAAAGCATATCCCAGCTTACAAATTGGAAGCCATGATGGAAACCCCTGAGAGAGGGGTGATGATCCGGAGAAAAATGCTCAGCCCCAAATTCCCAGAGCCCACAGCTCTCACCTGCCTGCCTTATAAAGACTATGACTACTCTAAGGTAAGACATCAGGTGTCATTACATCATACGTAATTTAATTGGTGGTGATTTATGGATTTGAACAAACTAGGGATGCACTAACATTAAAACTTTTCCACATTCAAAATTTCTTACATTTTGTCCAATATGATGAGATCCAATGTTTTTGAAAGAAGCCTCTTATGCTCACCAAGGCTACATTTATTTGATTTTGATTTTTGACACCAAAAACAGTAATATTGTGAATTTATTATTATTATTATTATTATTATTATTAATTACAAATGTAATACGTTCCTGTAATGGAAAAGTTGAATTTTCAGAAATTCAGAAATCATTCTAATATGCTGATTTTCTGCTCAAGAAATTATCATCAATGTTGAAAACACTAAAACGGCTTTTTATAGAAACTGTGATGTTTTTTTTCTCAGATTTTTTGGTGAATAGAAAGTTTATAAGAACAGCAATTATTTAAAACAGAAATCTTTTGTAACATTAGAAATGCCTTTACTGTCACTTTTGATTAATTTAATGTGTTCCTCCTGAAATTATTTATCATGTTTCCTTTCAAAAATATACATAATATATATGCACTGTATGTTTATATACACAGCAATACATAAAAAATGTTTCATAGTTCATAACCTATTTGTTACCATACGTTATACCATACTTTGTGGGTGGACACTTAAGTTTTGACTTGGTCCAGGAAGCAAAAACTTAGTAGTATTTCAGAAACTTAGCAACCTTCAAAGTTAAGCATTCATTTTCCTGTTCTTTACACCAGGTGCTGGGAACATGTTGTGAGAACGTCATCGGTTACATGCCAGTTCCTGTGGGGGTTGCTGGTCCTCTGTTATTGGATGGAAAGCAGTTTCAGGTCCCCATGGCAACAACTGAGGGCTGCCTAGTTGCCAGCACAAATAGAGGCTGCAGAGCTATCGCAGTAAGCAAAATTTTCGGGTTTTTTCCCTATATGATTTTTTGTTCTTGAAGGGTAGCTGAAGGCAAACTCATTTCACGGCCATTTGAACTGATATAATATTGCATAATGTCTAGTGTAATGCACATTAATCTAATGCTCTGTCATGAATGGCTTTTCCACAGTTGGCAGGTGGTGCCAGTAGTCGTGTTCTTGCAGATGGTATGACCAGGGGGCCGGTGGTGCGCCTGCCTTCTGCCTGTCAGGCAGCTGAAGTCAAGGCCTGGCTGGAAAGCGATGAGGGCTTTAAGAGCATCAAGGAGGCCTTTGACCAGACCAGCAGGTAAAGGACTATTTCAGTGAACTGATTTAGTGTGATAGTGCAGGTTTTTAAAAGTATAAATGTGTAACTTATATTTGTGTTGTGTTTGTAGGTTTGCGCGATTGGAGAAGCTTCTGATTGGCCTGGCGAGTCGCAATCTATACATCCGATTCCAGTCCAGAACTGGAGATGCAATGGGGATGAACATGATCTCAAAAGTACGCAAGTACTGAATTTTACAAAATGTTGTGAAACATGGTCATTAAAGTGATCTTAAAATAAACTGCCATGACTCATTTCTGGGTTATTATGAAATACTCGTGCAGTATTTTTTATTTTTTTTCTCTTTGGCCACCAGGGCACAGAACAGGCTCTTGCCAGGCTGAAGGAGGAATTTCCAGACCTTCAAATTATGGCTGTTAGTGGAAACTACTGCACTGACAAAAAACCTGCCGCCATCAACTGGATTGAAGGCAGGGGCAAGTCAGTAGTGTGTGAGACCACCATCCCAGCCAAAGTTGTCAAAGAGGTACAAAACCTCATCATATTCTACAAAATGCCCTACAAAAGAATGAATACTGGCAGCCTGTTTACATTGAATAAGGACATACATTTGTTTTTGGAATGATAGTACAGACTAAAAGTCTCACGCAAGTGTGTTTTTGTGCAGATTTTAAAGACGACGACCGAGGCTCTGGTAGATGTCAACATCAGCAAGAACTTGATTGGATCTGCTATGGCTGGAAGCATCGGAGGTTATAATGCTCACGCCGCCAACATCGTAGCTGCTATCTATATTGCTTGTGGACAGGTAATAAAAGTTATCGTTTATAGTATGATTTTGATAAGGATTTTGATGTGATTATATAGTGGTGGTACAGATAGTAGGCACAGAAGTGAATTCATCTAAATGAATTTGTCCTTGACAGGACCCAGCGCAGACAGTGGGCAGCTCTAATTGTATCACTCTCATGGAAGCCTCAGGCCCCACCGGGGAGGATCTTTATATCAGCTGTACTATGCCCTCCATTGAGCTGGGCACTGTAGGCGGAGGCACTAACCTTCCTCCCCAGCAGGCTTGTTTACAGGTACTTGATACAGGATCAATATTTTACACATATGAAAGACAGAAGTATGTTTTAGTTTCAGTCTCATGCAGTTTTATTCTCTCTCTGTCTTCCTGCCAGATGTTGGGTGTGCTGGGTGCCAGTCAGGAGTGCCCGGGTGAAAATGCCCGACAGCTTGCCAAGGTGGTGTGTGCTACCGTGCTTGCTGGAGAGCTGTCACTCATGTCTGCGCTCGCTGCTGGACACCTGGTCAAAAGTCACATGACTCACAACAGGTAAGAACTGTTTATTATATATGAATACAACATTCTAATTTATTATTATTAACAATATCATTCTATATGTAATATAGTATATAATGTAAAAGATTTAATGTATTATTATTCATTCATATATTAAGATCTTTATCTAAAAAAACTCTAAAAAGTCATAAATTGTAATATATTGTATCTTTTAATCAGTTTAATTCATGTAATCCTAATAATCTTAATAAAAAACTTCAACAAATGTAATCAAAAATTACATTAAAAATCAAATCTTTAAAAAAATGACAAATGAAAATATAATAAAATATGAATCATGTATAGTTATATCATGTATAGATAATCATTAAGAAAATAATCTTACAAATTAAATTATAGTATAAAATTATATTCTGACAATATTTTGTAAGACACTATCATCTGCTCTTTATAACTGCTTTTTTATTTATTTCGGCTATAGATCAAAAGTGAATTTGCAAGAAGCTCCAGGAACATGTACTAAGCAGGCATCTTGAGACGTCAACAGTTGAAGATGCAAAAGGCCCATAAAGAACGAGGACCTCAAGTTTAAGGCACATGTGATTAATAATTTAGATTATTTTAAAGACCAGCAAAAGGAATACAGGCATATGACTGTTCATGGTCCCCCTGATCTGTTAAACACGAGTTGTCTTATAACTACAGACATTCTTTCAAAGTAAACTGGTTGAAATTAAAGACTGGAATCAAGACCAGCTGTGTTCACAAGCCTAGAGCCAGTATTTCTAAATCATATCTGAACAGAAATGGCTATATCCGGACCTGCTTTGTTAAGCTTGACTTGCTATGGAGAGCAAATCTGCCAGTACACAGAGATACAGAAGAGCACATAATTTAACTTATTTCCTAAAATCAATATAGTTCAGGTCACACACATGACTGACTGGATGGGTTAAAGCTAAGTACATGCTTTACTTCATTCTTTGTTGGGGATAGCAACAGGGATCATATCTTTGCCAACTTTTTGCCAACTGAGACATTAGAGCAACATTAGACAGAAAGGGAAGGATAAAGTTTACTCTTCATTGCACTTATAAAGGGAAATGTCATAGGGCAGTACCGATACAGAGAGGAGTTTAAAGTACTATGATTCACTAGTTGGTACACATGTAGAATATTACAGAATGACTATGAAATTGCCAAATGCAACCGTCAGCAGTGCTTGCGATGTTTTCCGTGTCAGAATGTAAATTGCTCTTTTTTTTTTTTTTGCTATGACACAAGAATTGAATGACTTTTGTAATTGAAAAGGGTTGTGCTACGGCATGACGGCACAAATATTTCAAAAGGTGCTACAGTCCACATGATGTTTCAGTTCTTTGTTTATTTAGCCATTTCTTTGTATTTGAACGCCTCTAATAATGGGTTTATGTAACAATACGCAACTTAACGCCTTGCATGTTTCCGAAGGCTTGAAATGGCTTTTATTCAACTGGTTCTGGTTTTTGTGTCATGGAGTGGCTGTATAGACATGTACGTTTCATGATGAAGACGTTGAAAGGAAGCTTGCTATTTCCCCGCCCCAAAGGGACAATTCAAATTATTCAATAAATAATAAACTGCAAAAGTTTTGTATATTTTTTATAATAAAAAGAAAATATAGAATTCATTGACTTCTGCTTGATCGTATTCTCTGTCTCACTTGGGCAACTTCAACCAATTAAAATGAAAATGAAAATACAAACACTAAGAACATAAAACTATGAAGTCCTGCCTATATATACACACACATTCCTTCTCTACCAAAGATCAGCTCCAATATCTAATATCCTCAACCAATGACAAAATGATTTAATCAACTTGCGAGTAGTTCAAATATAGGTTTTGAACAAAAGAGAAGGTTAATATAAAATGATAAAGATTACAGCCTTTTAAACCATTGTTTAAGAAAAGGGTTGAGATAATATTGTAAATACCATACCAAACTTTTTGGGATTTTTAGAATTTAGATTAGCTTCTTTTCAATTCACTGGTTAACCAATAAAAAAAACCTCAAAGTTACACTAATAACATAAACAGTGAATTTTGCCTAAAGTTTGTATAAAGACAGAATATTGCCATTGCTAAAAATTGAGCTTAACTCTAAAAGATTACAAAGTGATCTAAAAACCAAAAAAGGCACCAAATGAATCGTAGAATTAAAAGAAACATCATGAACTATATCAAGGAATTTAATCATTCAAAATTTCAGTTCTCCTTCCTCTAGCACAAGCTAAAAAAATAGTTCAGTACTAAAAAAAGCACAGCTGTTAGATTTTGAGGTTATTTGTGTGCTTGAGACCTGAGGGTGGTGAGATGTTCGAGTTCTCCTGAGGCAACGTCATTATAGGCTCTTGACTCACCAGAGTGCGAGCCGGCCAATCAGCTCGCCCTGCATCACATCTCACCAGGACACTGACTGCCGATTGGCTTAACCTCAGCGAGGCCACAGACAGACCTGCAGGGATGAACCGGGCTTTACACACACACACACACGTTAATCTCAGAGCGCTAACTGTGTTACTCCTCCCCTCATGCTTATCTTGAATAGTAACCCTATCTCATGCACATGATGCCATATCGGCCCATGGGTTTGTCAGTCACCCGTGCTCAGTGTGATTGGAAATGTTCCCACACTGTTGTACACAGTACAGTGAATTCATAGGATATTGAAAAATTTATTGCACTGTACAGTGAGATATTCTTCCTGTATGAACCTCAACAACACAGAAAATCATCCTTAAGTGACTTTAACAAACTACAGGTAGGAACATAAAAAGAAAACGTGAAAGTTTTGCTTCTGTTTCATAAAATTTGGTTTCATTAATAAGTTGGTGATACATGTAGAACTAGAAATCATTTACAAAACATTTTTTTCCAAAAAGCATTCAACATTTGTAGATCAATCTCAAAATAAAATCAAAGTTCAGAAAGTTTCTTGTTCTTGCTGTCATTTCACACTATTAAAAGTGCTTGAAGCAGAACTGCAGCAGCAAATTTGTAGTGGCAGGCAAGTGATGCAATAAATTTATAACTTGAACCTTACTTCAAATCAGGCATTCTGAACTCAAGTATTAGTATGGAAAGACTATGGTGGGATTAAAAAAAATTTGATTGTTTAGTGCAAACAATGTTACAGAAAACACACATTCAACATATGATGATGGATCATCTAAGAAATCATGACATCAAAGACTTTTTAAAGGGATAGTTATCTCGAAAATACAAAATCATTTACTCACGTTGCTCCAAACCTGAATGACTTTCAAAAGAACACAAAAACATTTTGAAGAATGTTGGTAACCAAACAGAATTTGGTTACCATTGATGACGTTTTTGGATGAACTATCCCTTTAAGACTAGTGATAGTTAAAAATGTCCTCGATTCATTAACTCCTCCATATAGTGAATTAGAACACAGAAAGTGACATTAAACAGTAGTGAAATGCCATTACAATTCCCTCTCTTTCATAAGCACAGATGGCACAACTGCAGTAATTGTACATAGATTTTGTAGATGGAAGCCCAATAGGCAGTGATGAACCAGTAATAGAATGACGTTGTTTAAACTGCTGTTATAGGGCCCAAAAAGGCATGTGTGCAATAAAGTGCCACCTATCTGCAGAAATTATTATTTTTGAAACTTCTGGAAATTCAAAACAAACTTAAAAACAAGAAAAAAATTAAAAGAGAAAAGAAAGGCAATTATGGTCTATTAAGTCACTACCAACTTTTCACAAGCCTACCAAAATACCCTATACTTTGATTATTGTCTTATACAAGCAGTTCCCAATAAATGAACACTTTGCCTAAAGCCACATTTGTGAATTACAAGAATCAAAAAGTGTAATGCCTTCACATGTAAATAATCTTAAACATTTAGATTAACTAACTGTACAAAAGATCTTAAGACTGAAGTTTGACGTCATCTTGATCATCGGGGCTAGAAAGGGTCTTCCAAAGAGAAATGGCTATTGGACAAGCCCAGTGAGATAATGCTGGGATTAGATCAAGGCATCAAGTTTACAGTATATATCTCATCAAGACCATAGTCAGACCTCAAACTATGATCAAATATTTACAAAAATGTAAAACACTTTAACAAAACCATAGCCGCAGCTCATTTAGGGAAAAACAAGCAAGGCCTTTTAAAGATGAACTGGCTGTGTTGGTTTTTCTAGTGTGTTTGTACTTTTCAAAAGTGCTTTTACAGACTTTGTACCATTTTTGGTGTTGGTGTGCCGCTGTTGTTAGTCTGTGTGGATACAGTTTGATAAGATTTCTAAAGAGTGTCAAGAGCACTTGGGCAGGGCAGCTCTTTGATGTGAGTGATGGTAGAACTAAGGCGTTTCTTCATTAGAGTCAGAAAGCAAAGTGGAAATGTAGATTGAACAACCTGGAAGAAGAGAAAACCAGATTTTGAATAAACCTGCAATGCGATTTAATTTATAGGCAGAAAGAGTCACTTTTTTTTTTTTTAAGGACTGACTTACCTGGTGTTGCTCAAAAGAGAATAGCCTCACCGCTGGTCTTCTCTTGAACATACGAGGTGAAGCGTTTGAGGAATTTGGGGTATTCTCTCTTGGCTACGGCTCGTAAGACTGATGCAGGAGCCCAACCACCAGGATTTACTTTAGGATTACATGAACACAGCATTAATGTGATATATTTTATATCATGTATATAATAAATAAAGATTGCAATCCAAACTGTAATGTACTCAGTGTGCAAATGATACATGATTTTCACAGTTGACCCCAAAATATATATAACAGGAAACTGAAAATATAACATTTTATAATAAAATAATGAGAGTAATGCTTTGTCAGTCTACCTACTGACTGATGCTAACAAAAAATCTTTTTTTAAGGTCAAGTACTAACTAATCTAACTTTTGTGGTCACTGAAAAATTTGAAATGTTTAAAATATATACAAATATGTGACCCTGGACCACAAAACCAGTCATAAGTGTCAATTTTTCAAAATTGAGATTTATACATCATCTGAAAGCTGAATAAATAATCTTTCCATTGATGTATGGTTTGTTAGGATAGGATAATATTTGGCCGAGATACAACTATTTGAAAATCTGGAATCTGAGGGTGCAAAAAAAAAAAAAATCAAAATACTGAGAAAATCACCTTTAAAGTTGTCCAAGTTAAGTTCTTAGCAATGCATATTACTAATCAAAAATTATGTTTGATATATTTACAGTATGAAATTTACAAAAAATCTTCATGGAACATGATCTTTACTTAATATACTAATGATTTTTGACATAAAACAAAAATCAATAATTTTGACCCATCCAATGTATTTTTGGCTATTGCTAAAAATAAACCCCAGCGACTTAAGACTGGTTTTGTGGTCCAGGGTCACATATATTGCTATAACATATTTAAAAAAAAAAAAAAAAAAAGTATACTACTGTTTAAAAGTTTGTGATAGGCAAAATGTTGTAGTGCTTTCTAATATTACTGTTACAAAACGTTAAATTTTGAAATATTATTACAATTTAAATGAACTGTTTTCTATTTTAATATATTTTAAAATGTAATCTGTTCCTGTGATGGCAAAGCTGAATTGTCAGCAGCCATTACTCCAGTCTCCAGTGTCACATGATTTTTCAAAAATCATTCTAATATGCTGATTTGGTGCTCAAGAAACATTTCTTACTTTCAATGTTGAAAACATTTTGTGGAAACCGTGAAACTTTTTTTTTTTTTTTTCAGGATTCGCCGATGAATAATAAGTCCAAAGAAACAGCATTTATTTAAAAAAATAAATATTTTGTACGATTAAAAAAAAAAAGTAAATCTTTACCATCACTTTTGATCAATTAAATTCCTCCCTGCTGAATAAAAGTATTAATTGCTTTCAGAAAAACAAATCTTACTGAACCCAAACTTTGCATGTATTTTTAAACCCCAACCTGACCTTTAGTTTTAATTCTTTTGGAGATTTCAAACCTTAATTAGGAGGACCAAACACACCCATGACTTACCATTGGCTACATATGTGATTTTACAGAGGATGTTGTCTCTGGTGATCTCTTTGTCTCCCTCTGGTGGGCTGATTAGTGTTTGACAGATCATGGCTACATTGATTTGGGCACGAATGCATCTAGTAGAGGGCTGGAGAAAACGTGGTTTTGGAAAAAAGACAGTTTCTGATGTACAGCTTACTGTATACTGCTAATATTGAATAATATATGTCAGTGATATCAAATTGCATGAAGAAACCTTTCAAAAGATAATTCTGCAGTCCAGTTACTTACTGGATAGCCATCATGATCCACTGAGAAGTTGCACACCAGCCAGGTGTCTGGATCATTCTCATTGGTGGAGAGAATTTTACGGATAACCGATACATAAAGCACATCTCTCTGGGAAGCAGGCCATACCCTCTGCAACAGAGTAGTGAGAGAAAAAATCTGAAATCTAATGATCGCCCATGATGCAACAGTGAATGTGTTATAGTGGAAGTGTTCTACCTTATGTGTCTGATGAATGATGACCGCATTATCCGAGAGTGTCTCAACCACTTGAAAGCTTTCAACAGTTGCTGTAAAAAAAAATAAAAATAAAAAAATAAGGTGAGCATTTTTGCATATTCTGAAATGAAATTAAGAAACAGCATTTTATTAAGATTTCTATTTCTAAAACTGCATTCTCATTCTCACAATATAAGATTAGAAGATGAAAAAGGCAAAATGATGCACTGAAGTGAACATACTCTCCCAGTCGTCCCGAAAAGCTGTGTCCCAAAAGTAGTGGCAGACCTCATGACCTGTGACCCCTCTGACAGCATGAGTAGCTTTGAGAGGATCCAGAACAATGCCGTTCTCCTCCACCTCTCTCCTGTACACCTGCAAAAACAATCGTTCTAACATATTCATTTTTTCCTGAGCATTAATAATGTCAGAACTGCAAATAGACCAAACGATGGCCTGAATGACAGCAACCTCTAGTGGAAAATAGAACAATAAAGGGTTAAAAGGGATAGTTCGCTGAAAAATGAAAATATCCCAAACTCTAACCTGAGGAAGATTTAGACTGGTGTTAAGGATCTTTTGCATATTCTTCTGTTTTGTGACTGAACCAGAATCTACCCACCCCACATACCACTGTTCAGTTTTTTACAATAAAGATACAATAATTAAATACAATAATAAAATATTTTTATTAAGCAAGGATTCATTAAATTGTTTAAAAAGCGACATTCATGATGTATCAAAATATTTCTGAAGGCTCATGTGACACTGAAGACTGGAGTAACGGCTGCTGAAAACTGAGCTTTGCCATTAGAGTTATAAATAAAATTACAAAAATTTCACAATATTACTGTTTTTACAGTATTTTTCAACACATAAATTGCAGCCTTGGTGAGCATAAGAGACTTCTTTCAAAATCTTTCATTAAAAAACAAAAAACAAATCCCTAACCAACCCCAAATGTTTGTATGGTAATGTATATAGACGAACATAGATAAAGATATACTTGCAGGGAAAAAATACAAATTATAAGATATAAAGCCTCATTTATCTTTTTACACTTTTTTTACTCTGATATGGAAACCAGCTTCCATAGAAACAGCTCAAAGTGTCCAAAAAAAAAAAAAAAATCTACTGCCTTTATCTACATCTCACCTTCATATCCCCTTCTTCAACAACCAGCTGCCAGTTAGCATCTCCACCCACATCCTGTAAAGAATAAGTCATGTGGCTCTGCACCATCTCCTCAACCTGTGAACAAAACAAGAGGTATAAAGTGTTATATACTAAAGTAAACAAGCAAAAAATGTATTAGTTACATTTATTCAAGTTCAGAACAATCATACGCCTGCAGTTCATCCACACTAGTGTAGTGTCATATCTCTACCTGAGCACTGAACCTGTGCACATCATCGGAGGCACTTATGAGGTCAATGGAGGACAAGGAGGAAGTATGACTGTGAGGCTGAACCAAAGAAACAGAGAGCCAGAGAGAAACAGGTCAAGGGAAAGAGAAGAAAATAAAAATCTCATCACCCAGAGAATACAGAACAGACCGCCACTGCAAATCACACTTCAGCAGGAAGGACTGGGAGGAACAAAGGCTGCTTCGCAAATGTAAAAGCCCCAAAGATTTCACCGAGCAGATCCACCATCAGCAAAGACAGAATTGCATAATCAGTCACGAAGAAGCAAATGTGCTTTGATAAAGTGAGTGTGTAGGAGTGTGTGCTTGTGTGGGTGAGCTAGAGTGGTCTGACTTACCTTAGTCGAGTATTTCTGAGTGCTGATGGAGGAATAGGTGTCTGGAGTGAGGGAGATCTGTCGAGATACCCTGCTCCTTTCTGCCTGGGACTGTAAAACATGACAGCAACTTTTATATATGGACATAGGCATAAAATGGAATTGAATTAGCTGTAAATATGCTTTGGATGTAGTTCTTGACTGTGGGATCCCAATGAACAATGAACTCTGGGTCATGCATTATTTTTCAGTCATTTGTGGACAGTGGTCCATCTGTTTCTCCTCAAAAGTCAATGGGGTCTACCTTCATTATCAGCTCTGGTTCCAACTAGTGGTCAGCTTATATACAGGTGCATCTCAATAAATTAGAATGTCGTGGAAATGTTCATTTATTTTAGTAATTCAACTCAAATTGTGAAACTCGCGTATTAAATAAATTCAGTGCACACAGACTGAAGTAGTTTAAGTCTTTGGTTCTTTTAATTGTGACGATTTAGGCTCACATTTAACAAAAACCCACCAATCTCAACAAATTAGAATACTTCATAAGACCAATAAAAAAAACATTTTTAGTGAATTGTTGGCCTTCTGGAAAGTATGTTCATTTACTGTATATGTACTCAATACTTGGTAGGGGCTCCTTTTGCTTTAATTACTGCCTCAATTCAGTGTGGCATGGAGGTGATCAGTTTGTGGCACTGCTGAGGTGGTATAGAAGCCCAGGTTTCTTTGACAGTGGCCTTCAGCTCATCTGCATTTTTTGGTCTCTTGTTTCTCATTTTCCTCTTGACAATACCCCATAGATTCTCTATAGGGTTCAGGTCTGGTGAGTTTGCTGGCCAGTCAAGCACACCAACACCATGGTCATTTAACCAACTTTTGGTGCTTTTGGCAGTGTGGGCAGGTGCCAAATCCTGCTGGAAAATGAAATCAGCATCTTTAAAAAGCTGGTCAGCAGAAGGAAGCATGAAGTGCTCCAAAATTTATTGGTAAACGGGTGCAGTGACGTTGGTTTTCAAAAAACACAATTGACCAACACCAGCAGATGACATTGCACCCCAAATCATCACAGACTGTGGAAACTTAATACTGGACTTCATGCAACTTGGGCTATGAGCTTCTCCACCCTTCCTCCAGACCCTAGGACCTTGGTTTCCAAATGAAATACAAAACTTGCTCTCATCTGAAAAGAGGACTTTGGACCACTGGGCTACAGTCCAGTTCTTCTTCTCCTTAGCCCAGGTAAGACGCCTCTGACGTTGTCTGTGGTTCAGGAGTGGCTTAACAAGAGGAATACGACAACTGTAGCCAAATTCCTTGACACGTCTGTGTGTGGTGGCTCTTGATGCCTTGACCCCAGCCTCAGTCCATTCCTTGTGAAGTTCACCCAAATTCTTGAATCGATTTTGCTTGACAATCCTCATAAGGCTGCGGTTCTCTCGGTTGGTTGTGCATCTTTTTCTTCCACACTTTTTCCTTCCACTCAACTTTCTGTTAACATGCTTGGATACAGCACTCTGTGAACAGCCAGCTTCTTTGGCAATGAATGTATGTGGCTTACCCTCCTTGTGAAGGGTGTCAATGATTGTCTTCTGGACAACTGTCAGATCAGCAGTCTTCCCCATGATTGTGTAGCCTAGTGAACCAAAGTGAGAGACCATTTTGAAGGCTCAGGAAACATTTTCAGGTGTTTTGAGTTGATTAGCTGATTGGCATGTCACCATATTCTAATTTGTTGAGATAGTGAATTGGTGGGTTTTTGTTAAATTTTTGTTAAAAAGAACCAAAGACTTAAACTACTTCAGACTGTGTGCATTGAATTTATTTAATACACGAGTTTCACAATTTGAGTTGAATTACTGAAATAAATGAACATTTCCACGACATTCTAATTTATTGAGATGCACCTGTAATCAACAAGGATGAAAATTGCCATTTTTTAATCATCACATTGGTAGGAAACATTGATTTTAACATCAAACCAGACTTTAAACAGTATAGAGTGTTCTTACTTAAGCACATTTACAACCATAACAATAACTAAATGATAGCTAAAGTAGAAGCAAACCAACGGATGTTAAATGCTCTGTTTATGTTCTGTTTAGTTATGTCTACTGCCACTTTAAATACTCAAGCTCTTTAAAGTGGATTCTGATTGACTATCAATGTTTTTATCATCATTTAACTAGGGGAAAAAAAATAAAATAAAAGAGTTCTTAATGTAATTTTAAAGTATGCTGCTCCTCTGGGTTGTTATTGTTATAGCTGTGGTGTGAACCTCGCTATTCTCATAGAATTAGAATGATTAATAAAACAATATGTGACCCTGGACCACAAAACCAGTCTTAAGTCACGGGGGTATATTTGTAGCAATAGCCAAAAATACATTGTATGGGTCAAAATTATCCATTTTTTATGCCAAAAATCATTAGGATATTAAGTAAAGATCATGTTCCATAAAGATATTTAGTGAATTTCCTACTGTAAATATATCAAAACTTCATTTTTGATCAGTAATATGCATAGCTAAGAGCTTCATTTGGACAATTTTAAAGGTAATTTTCTCAGTATTTTGATTTTTTTGCTCCCTCAGATTCCAGATTTTCAAATAGTTGTATCTTGGCCAAATATTGTCCTATCCTAACAAACCATACATCAATGGAAAGCTTATTTATTCAGCTTTCATGTGATACAGAAATCTTAATTTCGAAAAATTGACACTTATGACTGGTTTTGTGGTCCAGGGTCACATATATTTACAGTTATCTTTCTTGGTGTAAACTGGTGATGACTTTATGATGACTTTTATCTTGGTGTAAACTAAATGACTTAGAGACTTAAAATGACTACAGCTCAGTTTTTATGTGCTGTTTTAATGTAAAATTGATTTCCCCCCCCCCAGTTTATCTTCATAACTGCAAGCACAAACATAATCCTTCTGTATATATTTACATCTCAAAAGTCATGATGATATAATCAAACAGTCAATTTCATGGAAATGGAGACATTGTTACTAATGGAATGGCTATACAAATGTATAACAAATCTATATACATTTACATTTACATTTAGTTATTTAGCAGACGCTTTTATCCAAAGCGACTTACAAAAGAGGACAATAGAAGCAATATATATCACATGTCAAGAGTGCCAGTACTTCAAACTGATGCCTTACAAATACAAAGCTTTGCAAAAGTGATAATTAATTTGAAATAATAATGGGTGGATCATTACTTGCTCTTCGATTTGGTCATGCTTATCCAACGCAGCTTCCACAGCATCGAAGAACTCCTCTTCATTGATCAGACTGTTTGGTCCTTCCTGCACAGAAAGAATATCTCAGTCTGGAATGGAGGGTGTGTGTTGAACCAAACATGGAAAGGCTGTGGACGCACTTCATAGTCTGGTCCTCCATAATGAGGCTTCTTCAGCTCTGCCAGTGCAGCTTTATAGGCATCTTCAGCACGTCTTCTCCTTTCAATTTCCTTATGAATGATAGAAGAATGTTACTCATAGTTTTACTATATCCAATATACATTACAGTGCACTCAAGATGATCTTAAATGGCACATAATAATATATAATTAATAAATAACTTTTATAATAAATAATATTTTCCCTCCACACTCTTAATTTTATTTCTTTATTTACTGATAAAGTTTTCTGGTATTTGGAATGGAATAATAGCATCTATTCTGCTTTCTCTTCTGAGTGGACCAAGTTTCAGACATGTAAATATACACTAGTGTTCAAAATTTTGAGGTTGGTAAGACTTTTTTTATGTTTCTGAAAGAACTCTTTTATACTCACCGAGGCTGCATTTATTTGATTTATTTTGATGATTAATAAAACAAAATATTAAAAGCACTAATACAGTTGCTGCCTAGTTTCTTTAAATCTTTTAGACTGGGGAAGATGTTTTGAGTTCTGCAACTTGCTTGGTGCTAAACAAAGCTTGCTTACAAACTAATCCATGAAACGCCTGTTTAGGATCCAAATAAAGAATCCGGAGCAGACCAATGACATGACACAGGATCTCTGACAGCTCCACTTGCAGTTTCACGCTTAAGCTTAAGCAAACACACCCATTTCAATGGTCAATTCCACTACAGATGCCATTGAAGATACCATTGTGTCTTGCCTCTTTGGAAGGTCATTCATCTAACAAAGGGTGGAGCCCATATCACCTACTCTCTAGGCTTGCTTGAAGAGAAAACTAGCTTGAATAGCTTGCAGAAAGCAAGCCACTAAATCACTCAAACATTCTTTAAATAACTGAAGCAGAACCTTCAGCTACAACATTAAACCTTCACCAAAAAGTGGTTGTTCAGTTGGCTAATTGAGCAGCTTTGGGTGTTGTAGATGAGTAATTGGTGCCTAATGTTCTTGCATTATAAATCAGATCCTTTCTGAAACTGACAGGTGTGGTTTAGCTTTAAGCACTGAAACACCTCTCTCTCTGCAAGATGTCACGAGAGACAATTACTGACAACACCCGGCTTACATGACAGGTGATAACAACTGTCAAAAGGTGGTAACATGACTCTTCTAAACACCGAGAGTTTCGGTGAAAATGTAAACGCATACAAAGTACATATGGATGACTAAAACATTTCAAGACTAAAAACATTTTCAAGTGACTTAATTTGAGATTTAAATCAGAAAGCAGCAGCAAATAACCAGTGAACTGAACAAAAGCATGTCAAACCTACAGAGTAGAAGCTGCTGTGCGTACACAGAGGAATCCAGTTTTCTTTAGCACTCTGAAGAGACCTGGCCACCCAGTTTTGCCACGGCTTCAACGCTGAAGCACTGTACACTGTAGTCATCCTCTACAATCCAGTTGCTAACATCACAACAACATCCAATCCTCAGAAATGTGGAACTCTGGTTACTTTGCAAAAAGCTTTATTCTGCTCAAAGGTCCATCAAGTCCTGCTGAATGACTGTAAACACACTGTAAAATCACACCCGTTCAGATTCTCTGTGGCGGCTGGAATTCAATAAGATGCTTCCTGGCTCATGATATACCGGGGGCTGGACTGTAGATGGAAAAACTGGTCGAGCAAGTGCAAGCAGAAGCTTTACACTAAGATGCTAATGATGTGTGGCTTTGGAGATGTGCTCCCACATAAAGTGGCGCTGAATGGGAGGAATGCAAGGCTTCCGGGAACTACAGTAGATGCACTTTTGTTTTAATGGATGTGTCTTTGTGACTCATCCAGTAATTAAGGTGTTATGTGGGAAGTGTATGGGTATGTAAATACTGCCCAGATTAAGCTTGTGAAAAAAATTGCAGAGCTGCTTGATGCTGAATACTTTAGTTTCAATATGACAAAAGTGTTTGACAGTCCCCAAACCATCAATATTTCCTGTAAAACCAGAATGATTAGGGATAGTAAATTCTGTCATAATTTATTCATTCTCATTTTGTTCCCAACCCATATGACTTTTTTTTCTTCCTTTTTTTTTAAAGGAGATACTCTGAAGATTGTTTATGCTGTTGTTTTCTATAATAGACTAAACCAAGGTCTGTAACTTACACAAAGCTATGGTAAGGATTCAGAGGACTTGAAATATAACACAGGAGTAGTATGAACTTCTTTTTACTTTGTGGAACTTGACCATCTGTGGTTTATTTATTTGCATACCAGCATCTATGTCTGTTTTCATGGCAAGATCAATGTATTTTAAAAGAAACAATTAGTAATAACACAGTAGTAAAGAAAAACAACAATTGATAACCAAGTTATATCAATAAAATTATACATTAGAAGATTTTTTATTTCTTTTTTTAATAAATTTTTTTTAAGATTATCGCTGATGAAACAATTTTAAAAAGAATTATTAGAGAACCTTATGAAAGCACAGATAAACACAGTGGTCCAATTCCGTTTGCCATTTTAAATGGTTCCTGGTCACTTTATGCTTTGTTATATTGGAAAGAGCAATGTTAAACTACCATTCAGAAGTTTGGGATCGGTAACATGTTTTTTTATTAATTTTCTTATGCTCACTAAGGCTGCATTTATTTGATAAAAATACAGTAAACAGTAATATTGTGAATATTACTATAATTTAAAACTATTGTGTTCTATTTTACTACATTTTAAAATGAAATGTATTCCTCTGACAGCAAAGCCGAATTTTTAGCAGTCATTACTCCACATGATCCTTTAGAAATCATTCTAATACACTGATTTGATGCTCAATAAATATTTCATATGAATATAAATGCTGCCTAATATTTTTGTTGAAACCATAATTTTTAACAACAGCATTTATTTGAAATAAGAATGCATGAATTTGATCTAACATATCAATTTCTTTCAAAAAACAAATCTTACCATCTTTTTCCATGTCTTACCATCTCTTTTTGTGATAACAGGGTGTTTTTTTTTTTATCAAATATACATTTGATCAAAATATACATTTAAAATATACATTTTTTTAATAAAATATAATTACAGCTGCACACTACCTTATCAACTCGTCTTTGCCAGCTCTCTTCTCTTTTGACCAAAATGTCAATGCAGTGGGACAGTGTGGACAGGATTCCTGCTGTAGTAGCTTTAAATGTGATGGCTTCACCTTTGAAATCGATGCCTAAGGAACCTTTGAGGCTGTCCACAGAGAATACTGAGGGAAATCAAGTAAAATGAGTATCAAATAGCAGAAGTATTTAAACTTCTAAAGGAACTTCAGTTGCTTAATTAAATCTGTATTAGTGTCTTATCAATTATCAAAGGATAAAGTAAGCCATTTACTTACACCCATCACAGACATAATGGAATATTTCCACTATTATTTGAGTAAAAGCACTTAGTCTTTACACACACCAAATTGATGCTACCACTAACTGCACGTGTATTTTGCAGCTCATTGCCTGGTGTAATAAAATGTATGATGATCAATTACCGTGTCTTCATTACTATGTATACAAGATATAAAAACTACTTTGCTTGAGAATAAAACTGCATTCAGAAAGGATCACAAGCATTTGATCAGTTTCAACAATTGCTGTATTAGGCCCAAAGAGGATGTGCTTATAACAAAGATGTACACATCTCAAAAAAATCTTACATTTCTCTTTGCTGCTGTTGTTAAGCAGATAATCTCCATCTGGCCGTGAGGTTGGAAAATCTTCCTCATCATCAGATACTGCAAAAAAAAAAAAGAAAAGAAAAAAAAAGTACATAACTTTCATGCATTGAAAAGTAAAAAAAGACAGCAACAGAGATTGATTTTATTATAGTCATTTTCAAAGTGTTCAATGTACTTTCATCAAAAAAAGAACTTTAATCTTATTTATTAGTTCTAACAAATAAGGTTGTGTTAAAAACTAACCAAATTGTTTATAATTTATGCACAGGAGAGACTTGATGTTTCGAAAAAAAAAAAGGGAAATATATATGGTATCAGCCATAATTATTTGGAAAATATCGGCATATTGGATATCGGCAAAAATCTAATATCATGCATCCCTGCTTTTATTCACATACAAACAGTGTTCATCACACAACATAGAGCACATCAAATATGGTTCAAGTTTTTCGGCTTTTAGTAGGAATATTTCAGCCTTAAAGGGATAGTTCACCCAAAAATGAAAATTTTGTCATCATTTACGCACCCTCAAGTAGTTCCAAACCTGTATGAATTTCTTTGTTCTGCCGAACACAAAGGAATATATTTTGAAGAATGTTTGTAACCAGGCTGTTTTGGGGCACCATTGACTTACATAGTAGGGGAAAAAAAATACTATGGAAATCAATGGTGCCCCAGAACTGCTCTGTTTCCCACATACTTCAGAATATCTTCCTTTGTGTTCAGCAAAACAAAGACATTCATACGGGTTTGGAACTACTTGAGGGTGAGTAAATGATGACAGAATTTTCATTTTTGGGTAAACTATCCCTTTAAGGCAGGGGTTCTAAACTCTGGCCCTCGAGGTCCACTTTCCTGCAGAGTTTAGCTCCACCCCTAATCAATATTGAATCTAAAGGGGTAATCTATTAGACTGTGGCTGTCATAAAGCTGACAAATGCAGCTTTACTGAGTTCAATGGCTCTGGCCCAAGATATAGTATAAATAAAACGCTACTGACTATTTAAAAAGGGGGTGGGGGTGCTCAATAGCTCAAAGTTGTCCCACGCTGTCTTCCGGTTTCAGCTGAAATTACGTCAACACATTGAATAAAGCTGCACGTTTCACGGCACTTCAGTGGACCTTTAACATTAGCTCAATCGTGCTTGCTTGACAAACAAGAACAAACCTCATTGATACTTGTGAATCAAGCAAGCACTACTGAGCTTCTATTTACCATATTTGAAAAAGTGTCAAAGATTTGTTGCACAGTCTTTCAGTGGTGGGACAGAAATCTCTTAAGTTTCATTAAAAATATCTTTACGTGGGTTTCAAAGATGAATGAATGTCTAAGGCTTTGGAACAATTTTCACTTTTCACAATATAAAATAGCACTAAAAAAAAGACTCTGAATGGTAAGTTTTCTCCTGGCTGAAGCCAAATTGGTCCCGCAGTCAGATAAAACTGTAATGTAACAAAATTCTATTTCCTCACCTTTGTCCCTGTGGAGTTCATCTTTACTCTCAATATCGGCACAGTTGTCAAAATACTTCTGCAGTGTGTCCACCTGTCTGCAAAGAATGTCCCGGAAGGTCTCCATCTCCGCTAGCTTTTCCCGCAGGCTGTAACCCTTCTGTTCAACAGTTTGTAAATGAACATTCAATCGTTATAAAAACAGAAATGACATCTCCCATGACAAGACATTTGGCTACATAAAAGTTGGCCGAGTTTGAGCTCTGGATCTGAAGGCAGAGACGGAGACTCACCTTGAAGGAGGATGCGGAGGTGGTGGAGAGGCCGCTGGCAGCAGAGGTGAGGGACAGCAGGGAGCCATGGCGGCGTAAACTGCTCTCAGACCCATAGCCTGACTCAGCCTGCACTCAAAATACAGCACAAAGAAAAAGAGCCGGTTAGGTAACTTTACACCTGTACAAAAAATAAAATTCAATTGAACCATTGGGCAGTGAGGTGTCATGGTTGAAGCTGCACAGAGAAAACTGTCAGAACTCAGCATTTCTGAATCTTGCAAAGAAATAAAGCAGCTGGTAGGTGAAATGGATAAGATTGCTGGTTATAAAAATGAGAAACATTTGTTGTTGTTGTTTTTTACAAAACAAAGCTGGATCAAAGTCACATCTACTATTTCAATTAATACTGAATTACAAGCTTCATTAAATATGAATTAATTAGTTACCCAGTAGAGGATATTGGGAACAATCAAAGGTTTAGGGACATTAAGAGTAAATATTATTACAATTGAAAATATTTTTTTCTATCGTAATATATTTTAAAATGTCATTTATTCCTATGATGGCAAAGTTGAATTTTCAGCATCATTACTCCAGTCTTCAGTGTCACATGATCCTTCAGAAATCATTATAATATGCTGATTTGGTGCTTAAGATAGATTTCTTACTATTATCAATGTTGAAAACAGTTGTGCTTCTTAATATATTTGTCAAAAACATTACACATTTTTTTCAGGATTCATTGATGAATAGAAAGTTCAAAATAACGGCATTTATTTTAAACAGGAATCTTTGGTAACATTAAAAAGGCTACACTGACATGCATTTAACAATTTTTGATCTTCACAGTTATTACTAGATCTATGATCTACACAAATACACCTGCCTCTTTGAATGACATAAGACACATGGCATCAACACAAGTGAACACAACTGCTGTTGCAAGATTTTTAACAGTACCTCCTCTCTGGCCGGTCACACCACCTGACAAAGCAATGAAGCTACATAAATCAGGAAGTAGGCTGTTTCTTAAGGAGAGGGACAACTGCAAATTATTATACAATACACAAAACACATCCCAGATTCCCTCTCTTCCATCTCAAGCTCTCATCATCATCATGATGATACTGTAAGTGCATTTCCTGGCAGGGGTGTTGTCAGGGGTGGATAACCAGGAATAAACATTAACCTCTTAACTGTCACCCGTCCCCTCTGTGGGACGCCTAAGTTTACTTCACTATATTACAATAAATCCTGATCTAATCATGACAAACTCTATATCGTTGGAAAGGTCTAAGACTCCTAAATAGATATTTTACCACTTTTTTTGTTAAATTATGTAGGAAAATTATTAGATTAATTTATGACAAGAGTGCACCTAAAAAATCTATATCATAACAGGAGTTTTGACCTTTGTCACAGACCATCTTCTTAGTTGCCTTTTTCCCTATCACGCTTTAGAAATCATAAGAAATTATATATCAATTGAAAACTTAAAATCTCAAAATTCATGCTTTGAAACCCATTTTAAAAATCACACATTGCATTACCATGGAAATGGTACATAAATATCATGTTACAAAATGTTTTCGTTCATGAATTATAAAAATTTAAGTTTGGATAGTGCACTATAATGTCTATGTTCAAAACTGTGAGTGACAGTTAAGGGGTTAAAGAATCTAGATATAGACTGAAAGTGTGTGCGACATGTAGTTGTGCATCATTCTCAGAAAATAAATTTTGAATATTACTTTGAAGTTCTGATAATATTTAAAATAAATGCTGTTCTTTTGAACTTTCTATTCATCAAAAAATCCTGAAAAAAGCAACAGTATTTCCACAAAAATATTAAGCAGCAAAACTGAAATGTTATTCAGATGCTGGACTAGAAAATGCATATAACAACGATTTCTGAAATATCATGTGACACTGAAGACTGAACTAATAGCTGCTGAAAATTCAACTTCACCACCACAGGAATAAATTACATTTGAAAATATATTAAAACAGAAAATAGTTATTGTAAACTAATAATATTTCACAATAATACTGTTTTACTTTATGTTTTATTAAAATTAATGTAGCTTTGGAGAGCATAATAGACTTCTTAAAAACATTAATAAATCTTATCCCAAACCTTTGAACAGTAGTGTAAAAGGTCACGTTTAGTGCATTCAGTACTCACATGTAACTCTTTTATTTGGTTAGAAGACACTGTACCAGACTGAACATGCCTTCGTTTCAGTCCTTCCACGGGTACACTGTAAAACTGTTGACACTTGGCTCATGGAAGATTTAATTTTATAAAGTGCTTTAATTAATAGCCAGTGACAGATTGAGCAGGTTGTTAAATGCAACTCCAACGGAGCATCCATAAAAAAACTGCAACAAAACATATTTTAAAAAAAAACTTGAATAACCTGCTTCAGTCCTGCTTCATCCCAATCAGTGAATGATGGAAACAATTACTGTAATTGAAACCGCCAGCCAAGATGTCAGTGGTGATGACAACATGAATGGTTGAGTAAGAGTGCTGGATGGTGAACAAGCAAATGACGTGAGTTAAAATGCTAATGTGCAGAAGCCCACCATTCGCCCATTCCAGCAGCCAAAGCAGGACAATGCACTGCTGCAGTCCTGAGTGCTCGGCCCCAGCATGACCACCGCTCTTTCCAGACACTCCCAAAAGTGCTCACTCTCCGGACCGTCCTAGAATTCCCAGTACTTTCTCCAAACACTGCAAGAATACCCAGTGCTTTCTCCAGACACTCCAAGAATTCCCAGTTCTCTTGCCGGACACTCCCAGAATTCTATTTCACAAGCACATGATCGAGCGGGAACAAATAAGGAGACAAGATTCTTTCCATTCTCAGATTTAAAGCAGCATTAAAGCCATTAGCATTGGAAAGGTTGTGAAGAAATGATGTGAGGTGGGTTTCTGAGGCAGTATAAAGCAAGATAGATGAAAGATTGTGGGTGGGTCTGCAAAGCATGGAGAGAGAGAGAGAGAGAGAGAGAGAGAGAGAGAGAGAGAGAGAGAGAGAGAGAGAGAACCATATGGCAAAACATACAGACAGTGAAACTCCCAGAGCTGCTGCACACACACGCTACACTCACCTAACTGCAATAAGATCAACATAAATCATCCAGAACCTCTGCCGCATCTAATCCAGCAATGTGCAGGTGAATGTGAGAGCGTGTGCGTTTAAGGAGTCTAAAAGAGTGTTAAATCAGATGCTGCTGGGCGTGTGCCCTTGTCTCTGCTCAGCGCTCATCTTAAAATGGACCAATGCATTCTTGAACCACCCCAATACCCAAAACCATTGAGTTCCTGATCCAATCAAGCCCTTTATTTTGGTTCAGAAGTCTTCTTGCAGCGCAGAGCTTTCCAAGCAGCCTCTTCAGATGACTGAATATACTCATGCATTATTCATGCAGCTGGACGACTGCGAGCGGAAAATGCCCATCCACCCACGCACGCGTACACATAAGAGCTCACCTCAGCAAACGAAGAGTCACGATAAACAACGCTGACCTGAGTGCCAGCAGCCTCTCTACTGCGCTCTTCTGTTGGAGGGATTGGTGATTCAAATAACATTTTTAGATTTGAAGCTGTACCCAGCAGAAACAAGAGGCAGGTCGAAACAACAGATTCATCAGGTCAGTTTGTGTTTGTATAAGAGAATGTGGAGAGACGGGTATAGATACTGCTATAAAATTTTACATATGTATATGGTACTAGCTACAGTATAGGCATACTCCATATATAATTATGCGACTGCATAACAGTCATGCAGAAATTCAACTCCTTGACACACTAATTCTCTGTTGAACTCTTGGTAACATGAGGTTTTTGAGGAATTGTACAATTATATTTCATAATGATTTTTTATTTATTTATTTATTTTTTATCATCATTTCTATTGCAGGAAGAAGTGTGAACCAGAACACCGGAAATAATTTCTATACAATAAAAGAGAACAGGGATTGGACAGTTAAGCTCCAAAAATAAAGCAAATGAAAGCACCATAAAAGTGGCCCATACAAGTTATCCATTACACGTTGTATAAAGATATATGGATAGACTACAATAAAATTCAAGCTGCTAATAACTAAAAATGTTCCCCAGCACAATGTGTCCAAGTCTGAAAATGTGAATGACAGAGCGGGAGATATTCAAGCAAATAACAACACTTCGGTTTGGTCCTTCAAAAGAATTTGAATATAGTACACCATTCATATGGACCACTTTTTGATAGTTTCATAGTGTTTTTCTGTTGTTTTTTGGAGCTTGGCAGCCAAAGTCTCTAAACCCTTTGTTATTCTATGGAAAAGCACAAAACGTACATCTGCCAAGCAACTATTTTTTGTGTAACCAAAGAAAGAAAAACATATGTTTGGAACAAGAGTTTGAGTAAATGATGTCTCTTTTCATTTTCATTTTTGGGTGAACGATTCTATCATTTAAAAATACCAGAAAGGCTCCCCTCTGAAGTCGTAAGACAGCTTTTTAAGTCACATGATAAAACTGCAATAGCACTCTTCACCAGCAGATGGTAGAAGTGGCCATGAGTGTAAAACTACCATGGAATAATAAGTATTTCTGCTGTATTTGTCTTCTTAGATTATAATCTTCCCAAAACGACACAAACACATTAATTCACTTTAATGAACTCACTGAAGGACTTGGTAATTTAGCAACCAAACTCAATGGTGAGTTCTCATAATTCCACAGAGCTTCAGTTTATGCCTTTATGACCTTCAAAAGAATCAAAGAGATTATGTCTCTCTCAGACCAATGAAAGACAACAGATAAAAAAAAAAAAAAAAAAAAAAAAAAAAAAAAAAAAAAAACACACACACACACACACACACACACACAAAACACTGATACCTTTCGTAAGAAATGTATGTGAAATAGCAGCTTAAACAGCCAAACTCTCCCTTAGAAAAACACAACTACACACACAAACACCCTTTCCTGGATCCACACACCAGCTGTGTAGAAACAGCTCTACTCCTTTTATTGAGTTCAGCTCTACTCGCGCATGTGAGAGCCATTCAGATCAGCACATTCCTCTGGACCCTCCCTTTGTAAATCTCTCTCAAGACATGATACGTCACTGCAAACCACCGCCAGACTTCACTTGCACAATAAATCTCTCATTTCTCCTCATGCAAAATAATCTTAGCCAACATGTCACTCAGAGTTTGTAGGACAAAGTTTAGGACATACTTCCCTGCTACACAGGAGATAAAAAGCAGCACGAACAGGTATTAAGAAATGGTAACAAGTAAATTATTTTTGCAGTTTCTGTTAGTATGTCACAGGTCAAAGGACAATGACAACATGGCAGGTGCAGTATACAGGAATAAATTATACTAGGGTTAATGACATGGACAAGTGTCCATGATAAAGAAGAGAAAATATAGTTTATTTAAACTAATTCTTGGAAGTATATTCTTGATGGTTTTTGATTTAAATAAATAAATGTTTTAAAAATTTCACATGGTGTAAATATCAAGTAGAATGTCATATATGATTTACTTTTTATCTTGAATACAAGTGGGTGTTCACATTTCGACCATAATTTTAAAAAATATTTTAAAGTGTTTTAAAGGAAATAGTATTTTAATAAAATGTCTATCGCTGATTATTAATTTATAAATATTACATTACATTATTGGCGAGTTTCAAGTCGAGCTTTTCAAGAATTTCATTCTTTTAATGAGGCTTTTTTTCTTCATTACGATATCAGAACTGTTATATCACCTTGACATTTTTTTATTATATGACCAAAAAATTATCAAAATGAATTATAATTCAGAAGTAAAAACATGCCAAGTCAAGCTGTATCCAAGTCACTGTGTGTGAATTGCATTTTTAATTATTTTTTTTTTTTATTAATAAATTAATAGATAGGCCAAAATATGAGCATCATGTCATATTGTAATTAGTTTCTTGGGAATATATAAAATAACTTGATTTGTGTAGAAAATACAATCTTTATGAAAAAAATAAAATATCAACCTTACACACCCGGATACCTAAAGAACATACTTCATCAACAATTGAGACATAAGCCTCAGAGACATAATTCCACAGTGGCTCACTGTACATTCAAATGACAGCACAAGGAAATGACAGCAAGAAAAAAGCATGCGGGACACATTCCACTGAACTGTGCCTTCAACGCCTTCCTTGACTCAACAAAAGCAATAAACACCCAATCAGGTTCCGCCACCCAAACTTGATCACTCACTATCAGAAAAACACTGGAGCTGAGCGGCTGTTTATCTATAGGCTTTGCTGCTTCTGATGGACTCACCTTGTGAAGTTCAATGGTATCAATCCACTGCTGCCGGAGCAAAGGATGTTCAGCCCTCAGGTACCAGATGCTGTCGTTCACACTGATGTCAAAACGGCATTCATCAAACTCATGAGGCTAAAAGAAAGAGAACATCAAAAACAAGAACAGATCATAACAATGAACATGCTGGAAAATGTAAAAGTTTATGGGCCATTATGTATGTTTATTCAAATTTGTCTGCCATTATGTTTTTGGAGAATCTTTTCCTGCTGTTCCTGATAAACAACTCCTCGCCACCACAACATAGATTTGCATCACAGAATAGGCCACTGAAAATCTCAAACATTTAGTATCTAAAAACCCGCTATTTTGAGATGGTCCTCACTGCAGAACACAAGATCCAGGGGGCGTGGTTGGATCTAGATCCAACTCCTCCCACCTTACATATACCTGAAGCTACCTGTCTCCACCCCCTGATCCCTAAACCCACCCATCCCCACCCCTAAACCTACCCATCTCCACCCCCTAGATGTGGATCCAACCCCACCCCCTGGATCTTTGCTCTGCAGTGAGGGGCTACTGGCTATTTTAAGCAGTGCACAAATGATCCAAAGTTTGGAACTTACATCTTTACCATGTAGCACAATTTTGCCAGATTGCAATTTTGTTTGTAATAAGATACTACAGTATATTACTATTTTTATCTGATGAACCTAAATGAACCAACTGGTCAGTTGTTCAGAAGCTGCACTGAGCACTTATGCACAAATGACTCTCAGTTCCATTATAGAAGACAACTGAAACCTTAATTCAATTATTTAATAATTAGTTAATTTAATTATTATTTTATATTTACTTAAAGCTCCAGTCCGTAACTTTTTTTGGTTAAAAATAATCCGAAATCAATATTTGAGCAAGTACACAACCAGCCAGTGTTCAAAACTATCACCTTACTTTAGCCCGATTCACAACGGTTATCTTATAATAATGTTTTCTAATTTGAGTGGTAGGTTTTCGCAGGAAATTCGAGCATGGCTCCGTGTCATTACGTCACGTCTGTAAACAAAGAAGTTGTCCCGGCTACTAGGCTATCGCATGTGAGGATCTTGCAGGTGGCGGATCGTTTATAGCCTTTTCTCGCAGCAGCTAGAATAATTAAATGTATCATTTTGATGGCGGATTGTAATCCAGAAAGGATGGTGTGTTTATGAAATACATGTGAATGAAATTAAATTATATTCCAGTTTTAAATGTGCTTCTGATTACAGATAACCTGGGATTACACAAGATTTGTATTTTAAAGCAAAACCAGTTCGAAGGGAGCATAATTTGCTTTTTGGGCTAAAAGAATTTCTTAATATGAAATTTGAATGGCATGACAATTAGATTAGACTGTACAGAAATTGAAATCTACACGTTAATACACACTATACTCAGTCACGCAACGCTGATGTTGTTAACATTTATAATTTGAGAATAAAATATAACAATAATAATAATTTGCATGGTTTGATGTGATATGAGTTAACCGATCATTAGATTTAATCATCATTGGTAGCGCGATTTATTGTAATGCTTTTTTCCTCAGTTGGTCAGAACAAACTTGGCAGACTTGTTACTTACTTGTTCAGATTACACTATACGGTGAAAATTCTTATCGGGGTCATATATTCCAAGACGTAGGCTAGAATCTGTGATTGCGAAGTACAGTAAACATCCACACCAGTGCATGACTGACTGCCACACATTCACCTCAAAACATTAGATTCATCCGCACTGGAACCGTGCCAGAGCACATCCCACACAAGCAAGATAATTCCGCAAGCAGCTGCAATTCCAGGTTTTCAAACAGAGATGGCGACAAAGAGGCAAAACTTACAGACTGCAGCTTTAAATAACTGTATTATTCTAATTTAGGATTAGGATATAACATCTAAAATAAATGAAGCAAATAATCAATTATAGTATATTCTTATAAATGCTAACTTCAGCCAATTGTTATTGACTTACATTTCAAAATAAAATTTTATAAATTAAACATGGTTTCTAGTTGATCTAAAATAAAATATGCTATATAAATCAATATTCTCCTTGAGAGCAGAGCCCAAAAGCTCGTGGTCAGTGGTGTTCGGTCCGGAGTTTGAACCTCTGCTTAAAGATATAAACGAGAATCACCCAAGAGCTCTAGCGGTGTGTTTATTACAGAGATCTGTGCGGCAGCCGGCTGGGCCTCGCCGTCCACATTTGCTAGGTTGTATAACCTGGACGTACCGGCCTTACAGGCCAGGGTCCTCTCTGCTTATGGCACTGTTTATGCATGGGAACTTTTCTGACAGAGAACCCCTGACCGCACGGCGCTCAAGCTCTCTGATTGGTTACTTGTATGTTTCGGCCCAGGGTGTCGAAATGCAAGAGGGTCTGAAACGATTATCCAGGCCAGGCGTGACCTCTTTGAGTTTAGCCCGCTTTAGCCTTGGGTTCATTGTTATGCTTCCCTCGAGCATTAATGCTTGAGGAGGTATAATTTGAGTCGTTCCTCTACCAGTACGACGTGATTGAACTGGGTTCCCATAGCGTCTTTAGACAAGACTGGTCGATGCTCTCACATTAGACGAGTTGGGCTTTGTGTGTAACGGCATGATGTTATACCGTAACCCTTAGCGTCGGCTATGACACAATGTCGAGAGAACCGATCTCGATAGGGAGCGTATTAAGTATTAAAAATGACTTGTACAATGGTTTTTCAACCATTTTCCCACTTTCTTTTATGTAAAATTGTACATATCCTAAATTATTTGTGGTAGGTTTAAAGTTAGCACCAAGAGCTCTCCCGCGAGCCATCCCAGTGCAGGGGAAAGATTTTACTCTATCGCTTTGTTTTAAGCAACGGGGGCATCCCGGGGCTTGAAATTCGCAGGGTAGGATGCAGTAGTGACGCTGGGTGTAACTAAAAAGGTGCCATTGTCTGGTGAGGTCCGTTTGGGGAGTTACGGAACGACCTGGCTCAGCGATCTCATATCGCATAATCTTATTAACTGCTTATCTCCTGAACTGAACTACAACTTTCTTTACCATGCTATTCAGCGCCAATCCCACCGTGCAGCCAAATTCACTGCTTAAGGTTAGGGTCAGGTGTGGGGTAGGTTTAGGGGTTAGCATTTTTGTAGCATAGTGCAGGAAATTAACACTGTGATTGACACCCAATAAAATCTTTAGAATCATCTGTTGGGCGGAGTTTGCGCTGAAGTTGATTGGGAGAAAAAAAATTGTGCGTGTGTGTCGTGCCTGTCTGTCAATGGGATGAAGCCACGCCCTATTTTGGAGCTCCCACCCCGTTTTGGAGTTCCCGCCCCCAGTTGGAGATCTCCAGGCTGCAGTTATACCCTTCTCGTATTATTACTGAAAACTCAGCAGTTTCCTACTGTTTACGCTGTATACAGTATTTTACTGTAGATTTTCAGTGCATTCTGGGAAAACATTAGCATACTGTAAATCTAAATACTAAAAGATCATGAAAAATATTTGAATATTTGAGCAAACGCTCAGTTTCCGAGTCAAACTGCGTTAACTGTCGTTGGCAGACTAAGAGTGCGTTAAATTGGTAGGTATACGGTAAAACACACTTTTATTCAAAGCCTTGTACATTATTTTAAGGTGAGACACTGCAGGTGAATAGGATAAAAAAAAATTAACTAATAGTTATCGCCTTACCTAGTTGATTGATTACACTGATAGTTGTAAACATTTTTTGTATTACAAGTTTTCTAAAATGTTAGGTTTAAATATGCAAATGAGGCATTATTTAATGAAATATGTGCTAATTTGCATACATTTCTAGATACAAAAATCTAAACACTGGATGAAGTCAGTTTCAAAATTCTTGTTTAATTTTTTTGACATATTAGAGTCAAAAGTTTTTACGGAGCATCTCATTTTGTCACTCCATAATTCAGAAAATACTTAGAACAGACAGAAAACAATATATTTTCACAATTTTTTGGGAATAAAATGTTGCATATAATCAAGCAAATTATATATGAACAAATCCCTCTGTAAAAACCTTCAGGATATAGACAGGAATAAAAATGTAAAGTTTGGTGTGTGTAAGTGCTACTGAAGTGGAGACTTATGGCTCAGTGTAGGAGAAAACTCATTTTGAGAAAACGGCCTTTAAAAATATGTATTGTAACTGAAATCTATTGACACAAATAGATAAAGTGCTATAAAAGAAACACTTAAGTGTCTTTAGGATGTTTTCTTTCTACTAGTCTGAAAAAAAAAAAAAAACACTTCATGAAAAACCAAAAAGCCCAAAATGTCAAAATTGACAGGTGCATGAAAAAACAGTGTTTCTGCCTGCAGTGTCTCCCCTAAATGTAACTTGTTCACTTTCCCAGTAAAGCTGTGCTAACTAACTAGTATTTTCCTCCTGCAGTGGCGCTGGCAGAAGATGAAAAGCCGTTTATTTTCCACTTGCACAATGTGTTACTGTGATTTTAGCAGTAGGCAATAATTCTATTTTGTTCATTGATGAAATATGGTTAATATGCTGGTAATTCTGTGTATCTTGAAAGTTCAGCTATGAAATGTAAAAGATGAAGCCTGAATAAAGCTGTTGGTGTGAAGCAATAACTTGTGTTATTGAATATAACAAAATAAAAATGAAAAACATAACAGTATAATGCTGTTATTTGTTTTTACAGTGCTCTAAAAAAAACTACTGTACTTAGTTTTACATCAGTTTTACAGTGGTATAAAATACAGCATCTACTGGATAATTGTTGCCAGTAAGTTACTGTTAGTTTGATAATAGACTTTTTTTTACAGTGAAGTGTAGTGGTTGGTACTAGGTATATAGTAATGGGATTGGTTTGTTGTCTTTTGAACACAGACAGAGGAGTTATTAGTGCTGTGCAGAATAGCTGTTATCCGAGACAGAGCACTGACCCAGGCCAGAACTGGGCTGCTGAATTCAATCAGTGTTTGAGGAACATCTGTTCCATTATCAGATCATCTCTGTTTTCCCCTCCTCTAAACACTGAAATGAACATAGACATTCCAGATTTGACTCTAGAATCAGACCATATTCAAAGACTTCCAGCATTTCTAAGTCTTGTTTCACAGGCATTATTGTTCCACTCATATGATCAAATGTGCAATCAGTGTTTGTTTTTGGACAAATTAATTTCTGCAATCAAAACAGGTTTCTAAAACAATCTTTTGGAGATCTTAATCTACATATAAACTGTCTGTGATCTTTAACAGCAGCCCTTTTTTAGAGCAAAGAACATCCCCTAGAAAACACTACAAACCTCCCCATTCATTACGAAGCTAGGAGCAATACTTTACCAACTGGTTTTCTGTCTTAACACATGCCCAATTTTATTGGAACAGGCAAAGAAAAAATTGCTCCCAGATCACTTTTTTCACAATGAGATATTTGATATGCACCATCACAGGACGTTCCTGCAGTTCTGCTCTCCCTGTTCTAATCCTCAAGACTACTTCAAATCACTCAGTATCAGAGCAATGTAGCAATAGTTTGTCAACCTAAAGACAAAATGTGCTACAATGCAGCTTTGTTGGACATTTCCTTGGAGCCTTGCTGCCAAAACTTTAAACAACCTGTACTACATGCAGAACTCCAACTCACAGACATACACCAATAAACGTAAATTAGGCCTATAATTTGGTAACTATTCTTTTTGTTTTTATAATTTACACAAGACCGGGAATACTTTGTGTGCCCTTTGTGGGAATACACACAATAACTTGGTTTGTGCAGAAAATATTATTTTTCTGAAAAAAAAGCAAAAAAAAAAAAACAATTGACATTAAAGTATCAACTGGCCCAGTAACAAAGAAAAGTGGAAATTTATCTCTTTGTACTGTTACAAACTACCAGGCTCAGGGCAAAAATAACCTCTGACTTGTCACACGCATTTCTATACCACTTTATACAGTGCAGATTGTTTTAAACTAGGGATGCTCCGATACCACTTTTTCCAGTACTCGGCCGATACCAATACTTTTATTTTTGGTACTTGCCGATACAGAGTACTGATACCGGTATTTTCACTGTATTTACACATTTTTTAAATATTGGGTACAGAAACCAAAAGAATATGTATAATGTTAGTTGGTTAACTTCATTTATCAAATAGATATATCCTTCAGTTATTTTCACACTTAATTATGCCCATTAAAATGTATTTTACAAGTTTTAGTTACTTTCACTGTTAATTTTTTGCTCTATGGTACATCTTTAATTTAATAGCATTAGGGCTGCTCCATTGCAGCGGCTCAGTACTGTAATCACACGTTTTGCTGTAACAATGCAGGGAACCACTCATTATAAATCTTTCAGAAATATAAGCAGCGTTTTTCATCTGAAACGTGCTGCGATTTATATTCCAAAGCGACCACTGATGTCATGTCACATGGACTGTTTTATCGATGTTCTTACTACCTTTCTGGGTCTGGGAACATTTCAGTTGTGTTGCTGTCTATAGAGGATCAGAAAGCTCATAGATTTAATCAAAAATATCTTAATTTGTGTTCCAAAAATGAATGAAGGTCTTACGGGTTTGGAACAATATGAGGGTGAGTAATTAATGACACAATTTTCATTTTTGGGTGAACTATCCCTTTAAATCAGTAAAATGTTAATTCACTCTAACAGTGTCAATGACTACGTTTACATGCGCACGAATAATGCGATTATTTCCAATAATCAGAGTAAGGACTTAATCGCATTTTGATGTTTACATGTCAAGAGCAAAGCTCTTACTCCCGTTTACATGCAATTTCCATTATTCTTATTACTTGCCAAGAATTGTGGTTAATTTTTTTTACTGCCATTATTCACATACCCCACTGGACAGCACAAATGATGTACTCAGAAAGAGCAGGTGTGTTACTGGCAGCTGTTTTAATTTATTTACGTCTAATGCATAATGATTTTGTATGGCTGTATTCCACGCTTTTTCGGCGCCATAGAAATGTGATGGAATTTATTTGCCTATACGCTGCCGTCGCGTTCTTCTCGCCGTTTCTGGATGAGGGTAAGGAACAGAGACTGCTGGCAGCTAGTTGTGTTTTCCCCAGAATGCAATGCTTTCTTCCCCGCCATCGTTTCTTATGCTGCATTCACGTGCTATCAGAATTATAGTAAATATGAGCTTCCTAGTCGGAAACTGGACATGAACGGCCTTAGAGAGGCCTTATATGGCCAGTTTCCGACTAAGCGTTTCATGATTGCGATAATTCTGATATCGCGTGAACATAATCTCAGTTATTACAGGTGCGTGTCACGTTATTCATGTATGTCACAAGCGCATGCGCACTTTGGTCAGAGCAGCAATACTGCGATTAAGGTGTTTACATGCCTGTATATTTCGATTAAAATCGGCGTACGCCACCTATGTTAATACGATTATGCTTGCTGCGATTATGAGCTTAATCGCATTATTTAAATCGAAGTATTGCGTTTACATGAGGTAAAGATTAATCGCAATATTGTCAAAATCTCATTATAATCGCATTAAGAGGGTCCATGTAAACGCACTCAATGTTGCAAAGCTCATCAATGATTAAACATCTTCAAATGCAGCTCATTACTCAAGTTGTTGTGTTGTCATCTGATATGGTACCTTCAGATGTTTTCAGATCGAAAACATTTTCTGAATTTTTCTGAACAATCGTATTTTAAGCCCCATTATAATGATAATTCCATAAAGTAGGCTATTCAGATGTGGTTTGGCAGGATGTTTAGTATGGATGACACTAGGATATGTCTGTTCAAAGTAAGTAATGGAGTACCCTTGTACTACTTAACCACATCTTCTGCTTTGTCCACATTGAAACAATCATGCTGTTCAAGAGAAACCCCCAAAACACGCACGACAGCTTCCCGCTGACAGTAGCAGACGGATAAACACTGCATGATGAGCAGGAAGCATTACTGCTAAAATATTTTCACACTGTGGTACATATCAGCTCTTCATACCACTGTGAAGTCAAAGTACTGCAGTCAAGATAAGCCCGTGATAATCATACAGATAAACATGACAGGACGCTCTACAGATCAGATCAGCCTTACCGTGATGACAGCCTTGCTGAGACAGATGGACCCTCTGCAGCCATACTCCTTCTCATCTGCTGACCTGTAGTAGCTCAGAATATTGCCCTTCAGCACAATCCAGCGGTCCTGCCATCCATGAATGTAGTTTGTCCACTGAAGACAAACAGAGAGTCAGTTATTCGAATCATGCTTCATATCATGTGGCTTACAGTTATCACTTCAAGTACTTGCAACAAAGATTAAACCTTCCTGAAGGTTCAAGGATTCAAAGTTCAGCAGGTGACTTTAACTGAACATTACCCAAACTACAATAATTGAAAGGGTTTATTCAGTATAAATTTCATAACACAACTTAAGTGTCATAAAAACCCAGAAGACAAGAAAATATTAAAGACATTAAAACTGTACAGCTTTTCCTAAAATGCCAAATCTTGTAGCCAATGACTGCTTGTTTTTATATATACACAATGACACACAAATATGAAAGAAAAATATAACTTAAGTGTCAAATGTATTTACCTACTCTTTCACAAAGAGATATGTAAAAATTTAAGGCTTTCCCTAAAATGCCAAGTCATGCAGCCAATGACTGCTATTCTGTTGTCATAAAACAATTATCTAATAATATAAAAGAAATATTAATTTAGAAGTTGGATAATCATGATGCGATTCTTCTGCGCGAATCGGAAAAAATACGATTAACTTATGTCAGGATGCAACTACATGCCCTACACGTTTCAATGAAGGATATATTTCTACACTTATATTTTAGACTATTAAGATTTATAAGGGTGTTTACTGGAATTGCATTTATCTGAAAGCACTTTAAAATACTCATTACAAGTCATTTAGAACCTAAATATTTATTCACATCTGTTAGCTTAAAACGTTGTAATCAGTAACTTTACCACGGCTAGTTTGACATGTCTGAAAGCGATGATTTTAGGATTTACGACTCGATAAACGCTCGGACCGAATCAGTCAGATTCGCAAACGAAACTTTCAGAGCGGTAGTCACAAAACCAGTCCACCTGATTCACGGAAAAGTAGACCGTATCGTTTCATTCAGACATCGCTCGTATGTTACTGATTGTTATGGGAAGGCAAACATGCGCAGTCACAAAACTTTCAACAAGTTGTGACGTTTCAGATAAATATAAGCAAACGAAAGTAGCTCACTAACATTAATTTCCACAAAACCAAGCCCAAATACTGTTCCACACGAAAAAACGGTGTAATAGTGTATTGTTTTACATTAACGTTGCTCTTGTGTTTACCTTACTGAGTGTCCCGCCGAGTTCGTCCAGCAGCTCTAACTCCGGGTCCAAATCCTCATCTGAACCCGACGAGCTGCAGTCCGACATCAGGAAAAATACCAAAAAAAAGAGTCCGCAGTCGTCCTGTTTTTAATTTGACCAGATCGCGTTATAATTTAAACAGACAAAACACGAACACTAGCTCCGAAGTCGCTTAAGCTCTGATGTAAACAGTGCCAGGTGTGAAAGCCCATCCTACTCCGGTATCAAACATCTGACGACACGCAGCAACGAGTTGAGTGCATCGATCGCGTTTGTCTTCAAGTCTTTGATACTCACTCCAAGATTCACGTGACCAGAGCTGCACTAGAAGTGAAATCAATACTGCGAGTCTACAGCAACAATACACTCTTGTGTGTCTGCTGTCGCTCGTACACACACGTTTCACGATTATTTTCTGGGTTTTAAAGTTTTGGCTTTTTATATCACCCCCTTTCGGCAGTATGAAGTATTACATGAACTATGTTCCATCACCTCCACTTGTTGATTACATTTGGGAATCTGTTAAAAAAAAAAAACAACCATGTTAATTCCATTGTTTTTTTGTTTTTTTTTGGAGAGAACTTAGAGTGTCATATAAATATCACGGTATATGAATATTATTATTTAAATCCATGATATAAAAATACCATCATAGTATTATCTACTAGCTGTGCAACACCAGCAACACACCGCGTGCAGAATTATTAGGCACGTTGATATTCTGATGATGTTTTTAATTCCAATCCACATCAATCTTAATAACCACTATTGATTTTGTATGTAATCATTTATAAGTGATATATAATTGTCCATGAAGGCTGGAAGTGAAAAACTCCTTATATTCAGGTGTGCAGAATTATTAGGCAGGTTTTCTTTTACCGATAAAATGAGCCAAAAAAAGAGGTTTAAACTCAGACTGAGATGTCAAAAATGATTAAATGATGAAATATTCAAAACTAATGCAATACAGAAATTGCAAAGTTAAGACATGACCACTGGACAGCAAAATGCTCACTGGGTCAGCAAGGTCAGAAAAAACAGGTGGAGAAGAAAAGACACGTTAGCTGCAAAAGATTTAAGAATTAATGTGAAGAATTAGGTATAAAACAATCAGGAAACATTTAGTCTCCAGCGCCACCATTTTCCAGAAATGCAACATTCCTGGAGTTACAGAATTACAAGGTGTCAGGTTTTCAGAGACTTTGCTTGGGTAAAAAAATGACCCTCACTTAATAAGAATAACATGCTAAAGTATTGTGAAATACATTAAGACTGATTTTTTTAATAGGCTTTATGGACAGATAAGTTGTGAGTGATTCTTGAAGGACCAGCATCACATCCTCTTGTACCACTGTTTGAAGAATTTATCTTCCAGAATCTGGCAGTAAGTTTTAGGAGCTCATTTTTATTCCATCTCCTATCCTGAAGAGAGTCTGTCTTGCAGGATTGACTAAAAATGAGCTCCTAAAACTTATATATATATAGATAGATAGATAGATAGATAGATAGATAATTGCCTTTATTTAAAAGATTAAATCCAAATAAAAATAATAAAATCATATCTTTTAGGTTATTTCACAAGTAGAGTGCAATTAAACTATGTTTCATGTACATTGTCTGGGTAGCCTTGACTTTTGGAGATCACATTGTTTTCTTGTTCCAAATAGGAACATGAATAGTCTCTTGTTTGTGCTGATCA
This sequence comes from Tor tambroides, assembly GCA_021397915.2. Taxonomy (NCBI): domain Eukaryota; kingdom Metazoa; phylum Chordata; class Actinopteri; order Cypriniformes; family Cyprinidae; genus Tor; species Tor tambroides. Next base: position 16,824 of record JAFVLL020007013.1, on the reverse strand, counting down.
CTGACAGTTATATAACGGATGATCAATCCAGCCCTAATAGCCACTCTTCAATAACTCTCTCATAGTACTTGGCATCCTTTTGCCAGTCAATGAGCCATCGCAGGTTGGCTATGATCTGGGAGTAACTGTCTCCTAGGCTTTGCTTCCATTCCAGAAACTGTTTTTTATTGTAACGGTGAACAGCTTGGGAGACACTGGGATAGTCCACAACGGTGCGTAACAGCTTGTCCAAGTGCTGACATACATCAGGGAAATGTGATGCAACATTTCTCAATTCTGATTCATCTTTGGACAAGTCTATGTAGAGAGAACATTGAAACCAGTTACTTAAGGCAGTTATATATAGCAGGAACATCACATCCCTGTTGTGCAAAATACTCTGGCAAAAGAAGATATATTATTACACATAATCAGCAATGCTATCATGAGAAGAAACTCACTAAAGAGTTGTGGGGGAACGGTCAATCCATCTGCATATGTGATGTACTTCCACTCGCCGATCCTCAGCATATACGTGGAGGCGTTCGCATCGCAACCATGATATTCACTGAGCACCCAGCCGGGATGAGGCTCCGCTGACTGAGCGCTGACCCCAGAAACCAGAGGGATTAGTGAGTGACCACTGAGACCCCCTGGCTGTGGAACACCAGCAAGACCTAACCAAAACATATAGCGCAGATGGAAACAGATCAAATCACCCCCCCCCTCCCCCTCCCAAAATAAAAGAAAATAATAATAATAATTATTATATATATATATATATATATATATATATATATATATATAACATTTTTTCAGGATTCTTTGATGACTAGAAAGATCAGCATTTGTAGCTTTTGTAACATTATATATTATACTATTCAAAAGCTTGGAGTCAGTATAATTTTTTGGAGGGGGAAAGAAAATATAGAAATTAATATTTTTATTCAGCAAGGATACTTTAAATTGATCAAAAGTGATGATAGAGACATTTATAATTTTACAAAAGATTTCTATTTCAGATAAATGATGTTAAACCTGAAAAATTCCACTCAGCTGTTATCAAAATAATAATAATAATAATAATAATAATAAATGTTTTTTGAGCAGCAAATCAGAATATTAGAATGTTTTCTGAAGGATCATGTGACTGGAGTAATGATGCTAAAAATTCAGCTTTGAAATCACTGGAATAAATTACATTTTAAAAATGTATTCAAATAGAAAACCGTTATTTTAAATAGTAAAAATATTTCAAAATTTTGCTGTTTTTGCTGCACTTTGGATCAAATAAATGCATTCTTGGTGAGCAGAAGAGACTTCTTTAAAAACAGTAAAAAAATCTTACTGTTCAAAAACTTTTGACTGGTAGTGTACAGGCCAAACAGGGTGGTGGTTTATGGGTTGTGTGAACTCTTTTTTGCTAGGATTCACTCAAATATCAAGCCAAGCTTTATTTTGAATAACTGAACCTCTGCCTACAACAACATATTATACTAATTCAAGTGGAGCAACCAGTTCCCACCCTTACCAAGCACGGTGGGATATATGTCCACTAGAGACACAGGTAGACTGATTTCAAAGCCAGTCTTCACTCCTGGGCCCATTATAAGCAGGGGGACATGAGAGCTGCCCTCAAACATGGACATCTTATAGAACTGCCTGTGTTCCATGGCTAGATCCCCATGATCCGAAGTGAACAGTACCACTGTCCTGTTCAGTAAGCCAGTGTCTCTAAGAGCAGCTATCACCTCACCTACAGACACATAATGACAGTATATCATTACATTAAACCCAGTGACAATGCAACACTTAAACACACAAGTGGCTGCTCACCCAACATGCTGTCTGTTTCAGCACACATGGCATAGTAATAGGCTCTAATGTTTTTGATCTCTTCTTCTGTGAAGTGGCCACTGCAATTTTTGGTGAAGGTGGAGTAGTAATCCACAGGGTGCATGTCTTCAACCCGTAACCACTTCGGAACAGACACTTGATCGTAAGAAACCTTTGAGAGAAAACACAATCATTGTCAAAGTACCTTTGCCACTGCCGACCGACTGTTATTAGTGTACATGCTGTGAATAAAATCAGTAATAATTATAATGAACCAAAATATGCAATCATAATAACAGCAGTGTTATTTTTATATGATTTATATGCTATTATAATATTTATTCATGTTTGAATTAACCTTCATTTTTATCTTTTAAGTTTTCATTTTAATTTTAGTTTAAATGTTACTCATTTTGTCATATCATTTTCTTATTAGTTTTTAAAAAACATTTCTATATAGGTTTAATTAATTTTTAGTAAATTTAGTTAACTTCAAGTTATTTTATTTTGGTTAGTTGCTAAGGCAACATTTCTTTTTAAGTTTTTCCACCTAATATTTATATTTTTATTTCATTTCAGCTTTAATTTAATCACACACACACACACACACACACACACACACACAAAAACCCCCTTGTTCTTAATTATTGCAGTCTTAGAACTCATAGCCATGCCGCTGCTACATAAATTAACTATGGTTGTCTTAAGTCTTCAGAATCATAAATTTAAAAAGAAGAAGACATGAAACAGCAAAAACACATTAATGAGTAAATTATTATTTTTTTAATATTATATTTGGCGGTATTTGTTTGGAACTGTTGTAACTACAAAGTGGACAAACTTTTTCAAGTTAATTATGTCTGTCACTATTTTTATTTTAATTTAAAGGACGAAGATCTATGATCAAATTCTGCTGTTCTATTTTGAAAACGAAGGGAATAGTTAAACAGTGTGTTGATCTTCCTAGTTTACTTTCATTTTACTATTCAACTGTTTCCCTCTGAAACACACTGCTTTAAGATTCCAAGCCAAATCAGTTTCTGATTCTTGGATTCAAATCCCAAATTGAGTCCAGTGAAAAAATCTTAAATGTTCTAATACTCCAATTCGATTGAGATTTTGAAATTTACTGGTTATTCATGTCTCCATTAGATCAGGTAAAGCAACCTGCCTTGTTTAGCCAATACGGGGAGGTGCGGAAGGTGGAACCCCCGGCTGTGGGTCCCAGGGAGTCTGTGCGGTACGGGTGGGGGAGATTGAGCCCCACGTATAGTGCAAATGGCTGGGCGAGGGACACAGCAGTGTGTCGGATCCACTGGACGGCAGCATCAGTGATGTTCCAGTCTTTAGTCATCACCCTCTTTGTGGATGTATCACCCACCAGATCTGTGACCGGACGGCCCTCTTGTCTCAGCAGGAATGGAACGTCTCTGGTCCACGCCTCCACACGATTACTGAACAACAGAGAAGTTCCAGACGTCAGAACAGTTTTTTTTGCCTATATTTAAAACAGTATATTTATTGTTTTAGAATTTTTAAAACATGCTAAATCGGCATATTAGAATGATTTCTGAAATCATGTGACACTGAAGACTGGAGTAAAGGCTGCTACAAATTCAGTTTTTATAGCACAGAAATAAATTACATTTTAAAATAGATTCAAATAGAAATCAGTTAATTTAAATGGTAATAATATTTCATAATATTACCATTTTACTGTCTTTTCAAATAACTGCAGCCTTGATGAGTCTTCTATCAAAGACATTAAAAAATCTGGCAGACCCACTTTTGAATTAAAAATATATATATTTGAGGGTCCAAATACATTTTCGGGGGTTATAAAAAAGTCACCTGACAGAGTGATGTCCTGATGTGTAGTCTAGTTTCCCCATGCTATGAGTGTGGTACCCACTCTTTCCTAAATGGTCCATCCATGTGGTGGCATTGGGATCAAGACATTTATAATTGTTCCAGGCCTGGGTCAAATGCACAAACTGGCCACTCCACATAGCTGCCAAAACACATTTAGATACATCAAGATATTCATCTCATTTCTATATTGCATGTATACAAAAATGTTGGTACACAATTAATAACAGTATGCAGACGCTAATACTCTACCTGCCCTAGAAGGACAGCAGATTGGTGAATTAGTGTAGGAGTTGAGAAAAACTGCACCCATTTCCCTCATATAGTTGATGTAAGGCAGCTGTACAACTTTATTGCTTGGAGAAAAAGTTAACCTGCCATCCTTCAGTAGTAAGAAAACAGAAGTCAGACAACACATTTTATTTCATAAAACCTTGTGAGCTGCCTACATAAGCATTTGCTTTATAGGCTTCGAAACACAGCATTAGTTCTGCAGAGTGACTGAAAAATGAGTAAACAGTCACCGTTAAGAAGTTATTTAGTTTATTATCGTGTAAAATGGGTGACTTACGAAGGCATCAGACATTAGCATGACTATGTTTGGTCTGTCATGTGATGTCCAGTTCAGATGCACGCAGTACGCGTTCACATGAAGAATCAACACCATTAACACACGGAACATGAGCATTCTGCATCCAGACGCCAGCAGAGCGTTAAAAACACTTTTAATCACGATGAAGATGAAGGTTTGACAATAATAAGTCGTAAAAACTTAGTCTCTCCTTAAACAGCGAGATGTCCGGGCTGCATATGCAATGAAATCGCACTATCAACTAACACGTACATTTTACATATAACATTAGAAGGCCGTACTGTGTCGGTTTATGTTAGTAACTAGATTGTCTAATAACGAAATAGTTTCATCTTTTCCTTTTCCGTAAACAATCAGGCACACACCGCCACCTATTGGACAAAATATAATACTACTGTAGATGAGTGATCTCATGAAGAAAAGCCCTGTATTTTACATACATACTCATTTGTAAGTTGCTTTGGATAAAAGAGTCTGCTAAATGACTAAATGTAAATGTAAATATATAATCAGTCTAAAAATTCAGCTTTGCCATCACGGGAATAAGATACATTTTAAAACATATTAAAATAATATTACAGATTATATACTATATTCTATAAAAGAACACATTAAAAGAAATTTTATTTTAAATTGTAATATTTTACAATATTACTGTTTGTACTGTATTTTTGTTTGGTGAACACTGGTGATCAGAGAATTCTTTCAAAAATATTATGTCAAGAAAAAGTGAGAAAACAGCAAAAAGGACAACAAATATTACATGTTCTTCAATTTTCCACAATGCAGTAATTTTGCCTTTATGGTCACAACTCATTGTATAAAGGGAAAACATTTTGTTATCACTTGATTAAAATATTACAGTATAACAATATTTTTAAAAAGCAGATGCAGAGAATTTAAATTGAAGCAATTCGAGTACATGAAATGTACAAGTAAACACACTGCAACATCCAGATCAACAGTTACTCCCACAGAAACTACTGCCAGATCCTAGACAACCCATTTTTCTGTTCTCAGTTCCAATCTTTTGACGAGACACTCCCCGATGATGCGGAAATCCTGCACGATGGCGTCTACATTCGGCACGGTGGTTGCTACACCGTCATTCACCTCCACCCGGCGGGCGTTCATTAAAGATGCCTGAGAACACAGAAAATCAGAAGTAAGAAGGTGCCATAAATCTTAACTGTAACTCAATTCACTTAAATTCTGCCAGCCCTACTCAGGGTCAGAATAAATAAAAGCTCAAAATAAAAATGAGAAACCTTAAAGGGTTTCGGCTCAAAGGCAGCTGGCTTCCACAGCACTGCGATCACAGTTCCACCATACGGGTCGTAGAAAAATAGAGCCAGATCTCCAAATGCTTCCTAAAAATCACAAGAGAACTGGTATAAAACAGATCTGATCGTGGTATTTTAACATGGCATAATGGAAAAGATTCAGTAAAAGTGAATTAAAAACTACACAAACCCTGAGTTCAGACAGATACAGTCGGACCGGATCATAGTCTATGACTGGCAGAGCTCCTCCCGAAGCGAACGGTTGTCCTCTATGGGTGCCTCGCCGGAAGGTATTGGCAGGAGGATCCACAGCTTTAGCTAACAGAGGAACCTGCTTTGAATCGAGGTGGATCAGAACATCATAAGCCTCCAGAGGAGGTCGAAATGCCACCTAGAAACAAAGGAAACAGTGAGGTTAAAGACAAAAAGATGAGAGTTTCATAAATTTGCATAATACAGGCAGAATATAGAGGAACTGACCCGCATGTCCTGCTTTTCACCAGAGTCAAGCTGAGTCTCTAAAAGACGTAGACTCTCTGCTGCCAACATGACGGCACGCTGGAGCATCTATACGGAGGAGACAACATCACTTCTGTTTATACACACTGTACATACAGCAAATCTATGTTAGAATTTGAGAATACTGGATCTACAAACCTGCACAGAAGGAGCCTTTTTAGTCCAAACAGAGACTTTCTTGTCATTGGGAGTGACTACGAACATGGTGGGAAGAGATTCTCGAGAGGCCACAAAGTCATTCTTTATATCTGTTTGTTCAGCAGCTGAAACATAAAAACAGTCATTTCAATATCCACAGATGTTTCAGGGAGTGCACAGATCATTAGTTCTGCTACTAGTCAGTGTGTTAGATCTGAGTCGACTAGCCATGGATCAGATGACTTCAGATGTGCTTGTTCTACACATGATGATAAAAGGAGGACATTTCCTGGTTCCTAATAAAGCTCTGAGAAATCTATTTTTCTTAAAGTAGCAAAAATGGTTAGTCGTGCAAGCCCTAAAAAGCAACATGAAATACCCAAGGTGAAGCTTACCTGTGAGTTTCCCATTGAAGTTGACTATCAGGGGATTGTTTTTCCAGTCAAAAGTGGAAAGCAAATGAAGGAAGCGAAGGAACCCCACCTGAGGAGAGCTGTGAAAAGGTGTGGTGTCACTGTATGTATATATACACCATACAATGATAATTACATGAATCAGAGGGCCAAATTACCTTGGTGGAGTGAAGGGAGCAGGATGTAGGAAAAGTGAAGCCACCAGCAGATCAGCTGCTTCCTCTCGGATATCTTCCAACAGGAACTGAGATGCCAACCAGCGTTTAGCCAGGCGGCACACGACACCAAAACACCCATACTGCTGCTGGAGCCTAACATGTAACACGTCAAGCATTATCTAAACAAGCCCTTTGCCAAGACAAGAATGAGTGTGTTCTGCATGTTTATGTATATGTGTATGTTGTACCCATGCAAGGTGCTGGTTAGAAAAGGTTTGTGCAGGGTCTCCAGCTCCAGCGCCTGGGCCTCAGCGTTGTCCCTGTAGATCAGCATTCCCTCAGGGGTCAGGCTTTCCCTCAGGATCTGCGGTTCTCTGTGATACGCCACCTGGATTCGGAAGACTAGCCCATCCTGAATGGATGAAGGTGAAATTGTGTTGATTGTGCGTGTAACTTCATTTGGACAGCATATTACTAGTATAGTAAATGTGAAAAACAACAGAAATATGAATAAATGCATGTTACCTTCCACACATCCAAGTAGGCAGGTGTGGCATGACATCTGTAATTGTGTTGTTTGCACAGCAGTTCTCTCAAGCAGATGTGAAAGGCTGCTTTAACATGGCGTATTGCCATCGGCTCACTGGGCCATTTTCCACTTCCCTCCATATGAACAATGACTAGAGAAACAAAAGGCAAATGGGGATGAAAGATAACAGCATATTCAAATAAGCCATATCTGTGGAGCTGTGCTCAAAACATAATAAACATCAACCCAAAATAGAGTGCTACAGGAAAAGGGTTTGGATTTTTTTTTTTCAAGTCAACAGATTTTTTTTTAGGTTAAAGGGGTGGTTGATCAGCTTTTTTCGAAGGTTCGATAGTGTTTATGGGGTACAGTGGAAAATATTATTTTCACATATTTGAACTTTATTATACACAGGTAACACTGATGTTCCCGTTCTCATCAAAATGGTCTGTTGAGTTCTTGGTTCAATGAAGCCCTTCCCTAAGAATCGGGCTCAGACTGGTTAGCTGGCCCAGTGTGTTGTGATTCGCTAACTGTCTAGTTCACGTCGTCTGGAAACGTTACACCCTCTTGCCATTACGGGTAGTTGCATGTTCCCAGGAGGAGGGTTTATGTAAACATAGGGGTTAGTGATGTCACAAACCTGGGAAAAGCTTGTTGTAGTCCCTAGCAGCCTTTATTTCTAGTCCTTAAACAGCGATTTCTTTTGTAACTTTGCAGACATTGTTTGTGCTCTTACAGCAACATTACACTAACTAAATAAAAAATTAAAAAAATGAAATCATAATCAACCACCCCTTTAATGCTTGAAATTGAGTCTATGGTTAAACAAGCTCAAGATACAGTATATTCACATTTCATTCTAAATGTCGTTGCATACTGAGTCCAAAATTTTCATATGCGTTTTTTCCTATTCGCCATCCTTTCCTATCAAGTTGCTTGCTACAGATGCGAAAACGCAGAAAATCAAACCTGATCCGAATTTTTTTTTATGACAGACGAAAGTTTCGAAGGCAGTGTATAAAAGTGATCGACACATGAAGTCATATTTATTTCTTAACGTGCGAAAATTTTTAAATCTTTATATGAAATCTGCTTGTCAGAAGCTTAGTGTTGGAGATGTAAAGGTCATTCGACTGTGTAGTTATTCATATCCTCACTTTAGCTTTTTACTTCTACCGATTGTATTTCAAAATTCATAAAAGTTGTGTTCATTTGTGAAGCTTTTGTGGGTGAATACATTTTGTAAGAATTATAAACATCTACTGGTCATAGAGTTTTTCAGCAATAATCCAAAAGTCAAAGTCAAAAAAAAAGTTTTCGTTGTTGTTGTTGAGGGAATCAGGGTGATGCTAACATTTATTGACTCATGTTGCTCTAAACCTGTATGATTTTCTTCTGTGGAACACATAAGGAGAACTTTTAAAGTATATCTATCTATTCTATATCATAGAATTGATGTGTTTATACATTAAAAAAAAGAGTCTGAAATACATTACCTTTAATAGGGTCTATGTAGCAAGGGCAAGGTTTGGCCTCCTTTGGCACTAATCCAAGATGGTTCTTCTTTTTCTCAAAAAATGAATAGTCCAGCCTCACAGGAACTGGTGGGAAAACCTGTGGAGGACAAATGAGGAAAATGAAGACATATACATGAATACATCACACAACTGAATATAGCATAGGACTGACCTGTGTGTATCTTAAGGCCTGGTGGGCACCCTGCACTGACGTGATAGACAGTGGCAGATCCTTCAACTGCCAAAGCTTCTTGCTCAGATCATCGTAAGACTGAACCACCTCCAGACTCTCCTCCTCTCCTGTAGTGTGGTTCTGGGGGACAAAGACGCACCATGAACTTGTGTAGACGAATCAAACCTTTATCATTTAATGAGTACCACATTCACTTCTATAAAGTACCTCTGTGCCACATTTAATGACAATATCCAGCTGTCCACCAACAAATATGATGCATGATCTGGGGATATCTGCATGACTAGAATGAAAGAAAACAACAAATAACACTTTTTTTATTTCTATGAGAATGTAGTTAATGGAAAAATATGTCAAGGAAAAGCTTGGAAAACAAAACGGTAACAATAAAAAAGTAACTACAATGTTCCAGAGTACTACCTTGAAATGAATATTCAGTTTAATTGTGATTTACAAGCTTTAATTTTGAGTTGATTCCAATTTAATTAGATTGACTCATTTGTGTACCTTCAGTATTAATATCCATTACATAATATTAATATCCATTATTACATATCAGTGTTAAGTATTATTTACATACTATTCTGCAGGTTTTATGAAGGTAAATTTAAGACTTTAGAAAAATTAATAAAGAATAAATCGAAGGGAAAACAATGTGTTATGTTCTCTAAATGTAAATATCTAGAAAGAACACAATGTATTAGGAAGATGCTCCCAACCACTAGAATGTTAATAACTTTTACTGTACCTTCTGATCGTGCTGAAAAAAAGTGATGCTCTTTCACAGTATCTATGTTGTCTTGTTTTCCAGTGCAAATGTCTAGTTTCTTAAAGATACATTTACTTGAGAAGCAAAATGACATTAGATAAGAAGTCTTGTTTATTGTGAAGCTGATTAAAATCAAGTTTATGATTTTCAAAAGGCCCAGAATAGGCTCAGAAAAATCAACTTAATTCAAAGGGAAAACAAGTTATCATATACCCCACTGACATATTTAATTTGTTTTAAGCATAAACTCATTTTGCTCAGGTTTTCCCCCTGGATTTGCTTCTTAAGTATATGCATCTTGATTTAAGGATATATTTGTATTGGAAAACAAAAACACAGAAGATCCATTTTTGGCAATGCATGTAACATTTAATTCCATGACTTGAATTTAAGCCTTTCTGCTCTGACTTAAGACTTAAGGCCTTAAATTATGCAAGGGCAAATTAAGACTTTTGAAGACCTTTTTAAGACCTACAGACACCCACCCTTTTTTTAATATTTTGAATTGAGCTTTTTTTATTTAGCTGTTTTAGTTTGAATTTTAAGTATTTTTTGTTTTAGCAAATTCTGTTATGTGCTTTTTTCCACCTAAAATGTATAATTTAAATTTCCAAAAATATAATTTCTAAACATTAAAAACAGGGCGCAAGGTATGAAATTCAATTGCTACTTAATAAATCGAATAATCAAAACACCCAAAAAAACTGTTCTGCAGACACTAACTTAAATAAACTTTAAGGTAAACTTGTGAATTGGCTAAAACATCTAATACACTTTTAGATAGTGTATTCAAGTAAAGTAACAGCCAGAATAGAGACGTACAGCTGTAGCAGGTGAGTAATGATCTTCAGTACAATGAATCTACTCTGAGAGATGGAGTTCCTTGACCACAGCACTGCCTCAGTGATGGCTCCATCCTGGAAGCGCCGCAACTGTGAGCGAAAGCCCCACAACTGCCGGAACTCAGCTGCCTTCAAACACCAACAACAGAGAGGGTTTTCAGACACCGCTACAGAACTGTAAGATACATAAACATAAGACATCTGTGCATAAGTGGGCTAGTTTACCTTAGGGTTATCTGCTGGCGGTCCTCTCTCGAGAACAGAGAGAGCATGTTCAAGGTTCAGCAGCAAACCAATGCTCAGAGGCGGCATGTCTTTGTGCTTAGGAGGTGCACTGTCCACTGGCCACTGCAAAACCATTTACACAGATTATAACAACATATACAGACCATTTAGGAATGCTGTGATAGGTGAACCAGCCAGTCCTACGCAGTACAATTTGACCAACCAAAGGAAATGTTATTGGTAGTGAATCTACCTCAGGGTCTTGAGGGAGTGAGTGTACCAGAAGGTGGATCCTTTCTCCAAGCCCTCGCTGCAAGAGGGACAAAACAAAAGGCAGTACAGTGAGGACATAGTTCCCACTGTGGTCCATGAGCTCATTGAGGAGTAAAAGCTTTTTACAGGAGGTCTGCAATTTCACCAGGTTAACCAGTCTGCGAAAGAGAGTGAGAAAGAGAGTTTGAGAATACATGAACACAAAAACAAAAGGGCAGCAGGTCTGTGTTGACAGAAACTTACTTAAAGACATTATCATATGTTCTGAGCATGGATTTGGGTGTCATGAGCAGAGCCTGGAAGCCATCTACTGTTGGATCATCCCAGAACGTCAAAGAGAGTGATGCCTCATGCTGGATCTGACAGACAAATCAGAAACATTTAGATTATGGCTGTCAACCCATTAAAATTTCCATGCCAATAAATTAATTAAATATATGACAAAAGCCCCCTAGTATTATTTATACACTATTACAGTATTTACTAACATTTATATTAGTGAATTTTAATTTTTCGCTTTAGTAAATCATTTTCATTTTAGTAATACAGTTGCATTTTTGTCATTTATATTAGCTCTTTTAATATTCTAATCTAATAGGCTTTTAGCTTTTAATTTTTATTTCGGTAAAAAAAGTGAAAGTGACGTGACATACAGCCAAGTATGGTGACCCATACTCGGAATTTGTGCTCGGCATTTAACCCATCCAAAGTGCACACATACAGCAGTGAACACACACACACCGTGAACACACACCAGGAGCAGTGTGCAGCCATTTAAGCTGTGGCGCCCGGGGAGCAGTTGGGGGTTCGGTGCCTTGCTCAAGGGCACCTCAGTCGTGGTATTGAGGGTGGAGAGAGAGCTGTACATTCACTCCCCCCCACCTACAATTCCTGCCGGACCTGAGACTCGAACTCACAACCTTTGGATTACGAGTCTGACTCTCTAACCATTAGGTACTTCAACTTTTTTGCAGTTAATTGCCAAGGAAACATTTCTCGTTTTAATTAAGTTTTTCCTGTAATATTTTATTTTATTTCAGCTTAATTTCAATGAACAAAAACATTTTTATAATGATAATAACTGCCCCAAAGGCATTACATTATTGTGGCATACAAGTAAATCTTGGACTACAATACTGCTCCACTGGTAAGAAAATCTCTTATATACATTATAGTTCTCTTACATACATATTATATACTTTTAAATTATAATCTCTTATATACAGGGCGGGTGGCCTCACTGTGTTTGTATTTTGGACTGTTTTTATTTTAATTCTACTAAAATAACATGTTAAATTTACATTACTATAAGTAAGTGAATATCACATTATCACAGAGCTGCAGTGATACTACAGCGGTGCTCACCCGTTTGTAGGTAAAAGCTGTCATGTCTGCAAGCAGATTGAGATGCCCAGAGGGGTCCACAAATATCACAGAGAATGCTGCGTGAAACTCCGGCAGTGAAGGCTGAAGCAGGAGAAAAGAAAAAGAAAGGCATGATGATGCAACCAAGACAAAACTGGCTAAAACAGCAAGTAACTGCTTGAGTCACTTCTGCTCACCGCTTTTGAGTCTGGGTTTTTAGCCAAGGTGATACCGTTCTCTGTCAGATCTGTGGAAGCTGAAAATGTGAACGCAAAAAGCAGATATAACTGATTAATACACATATATAACCACCAAAATAAGTTTTGAAAAACATTTTGACCTCTCTTACCCAAGAAGTGCAGTGCATTCCTCAACAGCTGGTAGGGACTCATGGTTTTGCCCACTTTGTGCGTGGACAGAAGATAAGCCATTAACATTGATGCATGGAAGCCGCAGAAACAACCTGCACCCTAAAGAAGCAACAGAAATAGAATTTCTTTAAAAAAAAAAAAAAAAAATTGTGTTGTTTGTTCTTTTTGTCTGACTGCAGAAAAAAAAAAATCTTTAAAAAAAAAAGTTTGCAAGAACAAGCAGTCTGGCAGTGGTTTAATATTTTTGTGGAAAACTGCTTTCAACAAATATATAATATTAATTAACTGTCAAACAAATCTAAAATTACGAGGATCAAGTTCATCTAAATGTTTCATTGTCTTTTAAAGGGATAGTTCACCCAAAAATGAAAATTCTGCCATTAATTACTCGCCCTCGTGTCGTTTCAAACCTGTAAGTCCTTAGTTTATCTCCAGAACACAAATTAAGATATTTGTGATGAAATCCAAGAGCTTTCTGACCATGCATAGAGAGCAAGGTAACTACCACGTTCAAGGCCCAGAAAGGTAGTAAGGACATCGGTAAAACAGTCCATGTGCAACAGTGGTTCAACCGTAATATATGAAGCTACGAGAATACTTTTTGTGCACAAAGAAAACAAAAATAAATGTTCAACAATTTCTTCTCTTCCATGTCAGTTGACGCATGTTCACGAGAGTACCACGACACATGTGTGTGTTGCTGCTGACGCAGGAGTTCTGTGTTCTGACATAGAACCCGGACGCGCTGCGCCTTGTTTACAAGCAGAGGAATGCACACACGTGTCTTGGTACTCTCTTGAAAGAGGGCAGAGACTGACCGGAAGAGAAGAAATTGCTGAATAATGTCATTATTTTTGTTTTCTTTGCACACAAGAAGTATTCTCTTATCTTCATAAATTAGGGTTGAACCACTGATGTCACATGGCCTATTTTATCGATGTCCTTACTACCTTTCTGGACCTTGACTGTGATAGCTCCGTTGCTGTCTATGGAGGGTCAGAAAGCTCTAGGATTTCATCAAAATTATCTTCATTTTTGTTCAGATGATGAACGAATGCCTTACGGGTTTGGAACGACATGAGGGTGAGTAATTAATGACAGAATTTTCATTTTTGGGTGCACTATCCCTTTAGCTAAATACAATCTAGCTACTAAAACTACAATATCAGAATGAGAACTTTTAGATTAAGAATAAGAATAACATTTATTGCCAAGTGCTTACACACAAGAAATGTGAAAAAGACAGATAATAAAGTAAAACTGATTAAATGAACATACGAACAAACACACACAGAAATGATGTGGTTTTACCTGGTCCAGTTCTCGCTGTCTTAGCCACACTTTGAGGAGAGTCACACCCTCTCCAAAAGCAGGACACTGGGCACTGATAGCCGACAGGAACTGAAGATGTGACAGTGGGAGATGATCTCCAAGAACTGTGCTGTTATAATGAGGAGTTGGGGGCTCACTGCTCTCTGCATCATAAAAATGAAAAGAATATTATCAGTATTGTTTGCTACCTCAGTCATGAAACTGAGATTGATCTCAGAAAATTCCTCATTACCTTGCTGTGTATTGGCAACACCGGTAAACCACTCAGTCCTGATGTTGTTCTTCTGAGGATGGAAGCGGCTAGGTTTGAGGAAGTCCGGTGGTGGAATGGCATGAATCCTTAACGTGACCTTACTGCTGTCATTACCTAAAGGCCACACACAAAGGTTACGTGATCACTTCAGTTTAAAACAAAGAGGAATATAATCATGCTCCTGAGTAAGACCATCAATCTCAGTTTTTTTTCCACAGGGTTGCTTCTATTAGTGTACTCCAAGCAGGAAAATAATGGGTGTGCTAAAAGCAATTAACTTTGGAGCTAAAACTATTTGAGCAGATAATAATAGCATACACACTGACATGAAAGCACTTGCAAGCAAATGTGATGCAAAATTCGAAGGAGCTAATGAGTACCACATACTACTGTTACAACAATTGTACCTGGGGGTTTGAGTAGTAGGATTGGGCGAAGTCGGTTGCCATGTAGACAAGAGTAGTGCATTGAACCCACACACTTTGCGAAGGAGAGATGCCGCGCCAGGCCAGCCAGATACAGCGCTCGCTTTCGAGAGTACCGCTGGTTAATGGCATCCATTGGGTGCAAAATAGACTTCAAAGAGAAGATACACCATATTGTAACAGAATGAACTAATGCACTATAGTTTAGACAGAAAGACTGACAGACAGAGAGATAGTCAGACAGACAAGACACATTCACAGGCAGACGTACAGTTGATATATAGTCAGATAGATAAATACAGACAGGTGGATGGATATACAGACAGAAAAATATCCATGCATAGATGGATGGACAGACAGACAGATGTATAGATAGATGGACGGATGAATGTATAGATAGACAGATAGATAGACAGATTTATAGACTATACATATATAGGCAGACAGATTGGCACAGAGAGGTACATATACAGACATAGAGACAGACAGATAGATAGATATTTACATCCAGACATATCCATGTATGTATGGATGGATGGATCGTCAGACAGAAAGACAGGCAGACAGATGGATAGACAGACAGACACACAGACAGTTTGACGAACAGTTATAAGGACAGAGAGACAGACAGATGTATGGATATATAGACAGACAGATTTATAGACGGGCACACACGTGTATATATTTTATATATATACCAACAGACAGGCAGAAAAGTTGTTTTTGAGGTACAACTTACAGCTGGAATGGTAACAGCCAAGTCCACAGAGACTTTGGGTTTGATACACGTGCCCAATGGATAACTGCCCACCAGGCTGACTGATGCAGGAGGCTCCATGTGAAATTTGCCTTTTGTTGTCGATGGGACGAGGAGGAATGGGACTTCAACACCTGACAACCATGAAATGTCATCCAACTAGAGAGAAAGAGAAAACTATTAAGAAAAATGATATTGCCAGCTACCATAGAGTATCATTAAAAATCAGCACTTTTGCTGCTGCTGATGTAAATGTCACACAGATTTCTGACCTCCACAACTTCAGATTCAGGCACACACTGCAAGAAATCTGTGACCTGCTGCACAAAGGAGTCCACCAGCTTCTTCCTGTGCTCACTAAGAGCCACTTCTTTCAGCAGTTCTTCCATCTGAACATCATCCATATGAATCAGTGATAAGAAAAGCTCAAAATATACAGTTCACAGGCATGTCATGCAGGGAGCAGCTCAATGTTGATATGACACGTTTAAACATGTTAAGATAACATACAAAAAAGACAGTAAAATGTAAATCATTTCTAACCTGCATTTTCAATATGCTGCAGTGGAAGAGATTCTCTGCTTCTTTCAGCTGGTTGAGCTCTTCTACTGTTGGGGCTTTGTACAGCTCTTTTTTGGACAGCTTGACTGGCCGTAAGACCCCATCATCTGACACGGTGTCCTTCGCTTTTCGTTTGGAGTCCTTAGACTGTTTTGCACTCTTTTTCTCATTTTCTTCTTCATTCTGAGAGTTATCTATTACCTCCATCTATGTGTATATACATATATATACCAACAAAAGTAAATATTTGAATATATTTTATATATTTTAAGTTAATTTACAAAAATGGTGTATTTTGGAAATAACACTTTGCTAAGTAATGTGATAAAAAAAAAAACTGCGTGAAACAGCACGAACCTGTTCTTCCGTTTCAGTCGATTCCTTTCTCTTCTTCATTTTGACAGAAATTACAGTGAGCTTTTAGAAGTGTAAATTCAAATAATTCATTAATTTGTTAGTTTACAGTTTCTTCCAATTTACAGCTTTCAACGCGTCTCTCACATGGGAAACACATGGGGACACACTTCTTCTTCTTCTTCTTCTTTGGTGTTTATTGGCGGTTGGCAACCTAACTTATTGGTGCATTACCGCCACCAACTGGAATGGAGTATGGATCAGGATA
>JAFVLL020007012.1:0-13793 GCA_021397915.2 Tor tambroides | reverse complement strand
TTTTTAAAAAATGATTTTTTTTTTTTTTTTTTAAAGAGGATCCAATTGTTCCTGTTTTGTATAGACATGGGAGAAGTTCCCCATGTTGCTGTTTTTACTAGATGCTTTATCAATCTTTGACAGAAAAGTCACCCATAAATCCATGCAATACGCAAAACACTAGTTAATAAAATCTAGATTAGTAAACTGATCTGCATGTTTGATGCAATTGTTTGGACACGGAAAGCAAGTGGCAACGTGTTCCGTTTACAGTCACAGAGGCCACTGCCTTAATTGATGACTGTCAGCAATGTGACGTCTGATTAATTTTAACTCAGAGCTGTGAACAAAGACTTCTTTATGTGAGCCTTCATGTCGCCTGATTACCCTTTAATATATGTCTTGGCATGTGACGCAATCTTTAGCAGTGCTTTGAGCACCTGCAGGTTTCTGCAAAGTAGCCACAAATGAATTTGCAGTAGCCTGTAAACATGCTGTCAGACATGTATTTTTCTTGTTGCATGCTGTCATGTACTCTGCATTGCATGTCATAGAAATGTACGTATGAAAAAGAACTATTTTCATTGAGATACCGCTTTTTGTATTCCTGAGGTAACCTAAATGTTTTATTAAAGAGAAATGAAAAGCCCTCATTACTTTGGAGACATCCACTCCTGCCGTGCTTTTAGAAGCAGTGAAGAAAAAAAGTCCCACTCACCAAATTTTAGTCCTCTGCTGGAGGTATCGTTCACATGCGCTTATGACTGTCTCTATTCTCACATGAGCTTCTTTGTCAACCTTCCTGGCAGAATGGGAACTTCCTGGCTGTCTTAACCCCTGTGCGCGTTTGACAGGGCCGTGATGTGAATGTCTCATTGGCTGACGTTCCACATGAAATCTGACACCTGCACGAGTTTCACCTACACACCGTGCCGACTGTAAAAGAGTGGATTTGTACAGAGTGTATTATTGACATTTATGGAGGGGCCTTTTCTGTATCATATATCAGTTCAAATTCTGGTTCTCTCTTATGCAGTCAGCATTTTCGCATGAATGATTTATATAGGATAGTTGTAAATGCTGGGGGGAAAGATCCCATGAATCTCAAATGAATATGAATTGATGTTTCAGGAGCATTGTACTTTTTGTATGAGTTACATGTTTGACAAGAACTGGGATTGGCTGGACCCCTCGGGTTCTGAATGTAATGATGAATATCACTATATCTTTCATCTGCTCAACATCATTTCAGGGGAACCAGCCTCTTTCCTGTCCTTACATTGTTTTACATTTTCTTCTGTAGCATACAAGATCCATCAAGGCCAGACCTGGCTGATTTTATTGTACTGGTCATTAGTTTGCTCAACAATAAACAAAATGAAGCATTATCTCTTCACTGACTATTTTGATTACTGATTGTGTATGTTTAAAAATATTATTGTTTAGCTTTTTACAAAATATTAAAGTTATCACTGGTTTGTGTTTGAGCAACCAGTGTACAAACTGAAAGGTTATCTAATTTTGCTATACATGGTGTTGCTAGCATATTCTTTCGACTTTTTAGAGCAGAAGGTTTATGTTTTTAATCAGTGTAACTTATCAAATGCTTTTAGCAGTTACTGTTAATTGTATTAATTAAGTAGCGGGTCACATTGTAAACGGCTAAAACGTAACATTTTGGCAATATTTCAGCAATAAAAAGTTTACATTGTTCTCCGTCGAATGTTTCATCAGAATGTAGCCCGTCTCGTTAGGAAATGATTGACTCCTTTGAATCGGCTCTTTTCAATGAATAAGAATCTAAGCATGAGTCGGAGCGGTTCCAGCCTAAAAGATTCACTCAGGTTGCACAGGTGACAAGGATTTTGATTCATCCCAGCGACTCGAATCTTTTGAATCCATTTAATGACCCTTTCTGCAGCAAGCTACATTACGCCAGTAGGTGGCTGCAAGCCTTTGCATGTTATGAGTGAGTCATTCACTCATTCTAAAGTCACAGACAAAATGAGTATAATTATCCTTTATTAAAAACAAATACGTATATCTGTAAAGAGACGGCGTGTTTAAGCATAATGATTATTTCCCACAATTGTCAACAAAACAAATGTGTTATTTATTCTTCTATTTTGTCCTCTGCTGTAGCGCAAACAATAGACATTGTTTTAACCTATAAAGAAAATATTCTAAATAATATCATTAGCTAAGAAGAGTTTCTTTAGTTTAATATGCTCATCATCACATTTGAAATTCAAATGCATTTTATTGTAACATATAGAAAAGATATTGTAACTCAACCAGTAAGTAGCCTATCCTAGTTCACGAACGAGATGACTCGTCCGCTCCAAGTCTGTTTGACTTAAAAGATATGATTCACTCGCGAACAAAACACTAAATTCTTCAGAACTTGTACAGAGTACGTCTGTCAGCATCAGGCAATAGTGTGTAAAACATAAAGTAGAAGAAGAACGAAAGACTCGCGCTAATCGGTTGGTTTTGGCGGGTTTTTTTCCAAACTGTACTCAGGCCTCCTCGAGCTTTCGGCTGGTTGTCCGGGCGTATGTCCAGTACTAGTCAACTAGCTCACCCTCACAAATCACCATGGCCATTTTTATTAGGAATTTCTCTGGCTTCATTTAGCACCCATGTTAGAAAAAAATACGAACTGGCCAAGTTACATCTGAAACGTAAGTTACTTGATATTTATCTTTTGCTTATGTTAGCTTTGTATAAAAAGCAGAACTTATATTGTCATTAATATTTCAAGATGAACAAGACTGAAGCAACTTACTTGATTATATTTTTTTAGGAAAAAAAATGTTAAAATTCAAAATCATGTCAAATGTGATGCATATAAATAACAACTGTTCTTCAGTGTGAGCTCCATGTTCTCACTATATCGTACTAAATGAGCCGATGTATATGATACAAAATATAAAGCACATGTAAACTTTCCAGTAAATGGTTAAAAAAAACATGATTTTCTGACTATTATTTCATATATAAGACTTTACAGTGTTAAATAAGGGTCACAACTGAAAGTAATTTAAACCTGTGAACGCGTTAATGTCAGGTGTTTGATTGATTTCATGACGTTTGGCTATCAACAAACAGGTTAAGGGTTGAATTCGTCACATATAATCCACCTAAACTAAGGAACAACCCTCATGCCCTTAAATGTGTAGTCAAGTCTTGACTTGCTCTGCCAACTCCCATTATAACATATGCACGGACACAATGTCTAAGCAACTGATTCTTCTGAATCTTCTGATCTTCTGAGCATTTTCAGTGGATTTCTTATTGCAGTAGAACAGCAAAGGAGAGGTTTAGCAGTTGCGTTCTTTCATACAGTGGAAGTGGATGGTGACCAGAGGCTGTCAAGCTTCAAAAGGATGTTAAAAGTAGTCTATATGACTTCTGCGTTATATTTCAAGTCTTCCAAAGTCTTAGAATAGCTTTGTGTAAGGAACCAGACTATTAATTACTAAAAATCTCAGCTTGAACATGCGCTGTAAACCTCTCCTTTTGTGTTCCTTGGATAAATAAATTCATACAGGTTTTGAAAGACATGAGGATGAGCAAATTATGACAGAACTCTTCCTGAAAAGTCAGTTTTTTGAAAATCTCCACTTCTACATGGTACTGTTTGAGAATATGTGATCCTTGAAGTTTTGTATATTTGTCTACCTGGCTCCTTGACGCCATCATATGATCTTGTTTTGAGTATCGGTCATGCATCTGACTCACTCACAGCTCTCTTTCTTCTAGCTGGCTGACGAAGGATTGCTGAAGACCTGTAGGCAAAGGTGTTACTCCTTAGCTACTTTACGGTGCCAAAATAACACTTACCCGGAGGCCTCCGCCCGTGCCCTTTCTAACGGATTTTTCAGCTGAAGTCAGCAAAGGATTGACTGGTTCTGCTGGCATTCATACAGCTGTTGAGAAGCTAAAGAACCAGTTATGGTAGGCCCACGCTTGTTTTGAAAGGTGGCTTTACGAAATGCATTGTTATTCGTCACTCTTGGGTACATGACTTAAGCCTCTGTGAGTCACAGGTGATCTGATAAACAGTTAGTTTGAAAAGGTGATTGGCACTGTTTATGAATTCTAAAGAATAAAGTCTATGGGAACTATATGAAATCTTTGCTGTATTCTCAAAAGACTTAATCAATCATCCTGGAATTTATTATAAAATTAGTACAATGTTAAAGGTTTTTTTTTATTATTATTATTAAACAGATTCTGTTACCAGATCAGGTGATATAATGATGTTTTAGGGCTATATTAAAAATTAATGCAGTCTGCATTTATTTGATCAAAAATAAAGGGGAAAACAGTAATATTGTTATTTAAAATAATTATTTAAATTATTAAATAATATTAATTATTAAATATAATTTAAAATGTAATTTATTCTGTTGACTACTTCAGTCTTTAATGTCACATGTTCCTTCAGAAATCTTTCTAATATGCTGATTTCCTGCTCAAGAAAGCATGGTAATTTTGTGGTAATTTGATCAACTTTTTGGAGTTCACTAGAATGTCCTCTAAACAGATGTGCACAAAAAGGAATTCATGATAACTATGAACCTTCTGTGCAAACGTGCTAGTCTTCAAAGAGCCCACATTGTAGCTTTGATGGACTGATATGGTGCACAACAGTTGTTTTGAGAGCGATCAGGATCTAGAAACTCTGAAAACTCTTCACACTCTATTGCCCAAAGACCACATAACCATTGACGAAGGCAGAGGGGTGTTGTCTGGATATGTTCCCGCCATCATCACGGACAGAAATGAGCTCTATTGTGTGTTTGTGTGCAGTGGAGGTCTGGGGAGGGGACGGCGAGTCAAGAATGGGGGCAGCTTGTTTTGAATTGCAAAGGTTGCATCATAACTAGCAGGTTCCAGCGCAAATGGGCTGTAGTACATGTTGTATGTTCAAATACACAAAGGTTTGCAGGGTCAAAGTGTTCACAAGCCGAGTTGAAAAACAGGTCACATATTTCCATGATGCCTTGACTGAGCCTTAGGTGATCCGCACAGGTAGATGCACTGACATTCAGATATTAAAACGCTTCATTAAACAATTAGTGCATGCTTAGAAACAAAAGTATAAAGAACAGCCCGAGGCATTTCAGCAGCGGTCTGAGAAGCAGGAAGTACAGTTAACCAAAGAAATGGATGAAATATTTCCCAATTGTAAATTATTAAATGCATTATTTATTTGATATTGCTGAACACACCTGCTAATGGTGTTTGTTTAACTAAAATTAGTGTTTATGCAGTTATTAATCGTATATGAAAATCAGCAGGCAGCTTTTTGTGTCAGGTAAGTTTGGTATAGGGTTGCAATATGAGTGAAATATGGCACGTCCTCCAACCTGATCTAACCAGGTGAACGGCCAGAGGAGGCTTGAGCTAGTCATAGTTAGAGGGCATGTTTGCAATTCTAATCATCTCCAGCCTGAACCTGTACGTTTCAGCTTGCCCCACTATGCAAATGTTCAGGCTGGAGAGACAAAGTTTTTGTTCTTTACAGATTGTGAAGATGTACGAGACTAAAAATATCACAAATATCAGTTATATAAAAGCAGTTTTCACTGCTTTTTTAATATAAGATTTGCTGTTTTCTTACCAAAACATGTGACTCAATATCATCATGTTCTACATTTGAGATGGAGTGGCTGTCTTATCTTCTTTAGCAAATGCTCTGCTGCAACCTGTGGCCTCTGTGGGAACTGCAGCTGTGATGTACGAGATAATCTGAAGGGTTGAACTAGTCCTTTTAGAAACACCTGCACATTCAGAATTGCTGATGAACAGCTGTTTTTGATTTTCACTCTCGAAATAAGCGTAATAAAATGTGCATATTATAAATATGTCTTTAAAGTTTTAATTTGCCCTTTAAAAAAAATGAAGGCCTAAAAAGTTCTTAAATCGGAACAGAACAGAACATTAAAATTTCGTAAAACAATGCCATTAAATGTTGCATGCACTGCAAAATAAAAAATAAATAAAAAAATTTGTCCAATACAAATATCTAAACATCTTTAAATGAAGATACATTTACTTGACATGAAAATTGAACATGTAAAGTCTTGTTTTCAGAGAAGTTGAACAAAATTAAGCTAGATATGCTTAAAACGAGAAGAAAATCTGTCAGTGTTTTCTTGTTTTCCCTACGAATTAAGCTGATTTGTCTGAGCCCTTTGGCAGATATTTGTCCATGTTTTAATCATAAACTCGCTTAACTCTGATCAATTATTCATTAAAATACTTCTTATTTTATGTCATTTTGCTTATTTAAGAATCTTTAGACATTCATTAGCAGTGGAAAACAGACAAATACTGATGAGGAGCAGTTTGATCAGAAGGTACAGTAAAAGTTATTTACATATACTAGTGTTTGCAGAGATATTCAAACCATAAGTTCTTTTTTTGTTGAATTAAATAAAGATCTATTTGAAATTGTATTTTCAAACTTAGAAGCGTTGTTAATACAAGACATTTACTCTGTCTTAAAAATTTAGCTTCATAAAACCTGCAGAAACCCTGAAGTGACGTCAGCAATATGTTAATAATAATTTGAAAAATCTTTTTTTTTCCTTTTCCTTTTCCCATGTTGTTTTGACACCAGCATTCTTCAGAATATTGTATTTTATTACATTAATATTATTTTGATGCAAGACATCATCACTTTCTTTTTTTAGTAATGTTTATTAGCCCTTTTATTGTGCTTTCTAACCATGCATGATTAAATGGTTGCGTTTTGTTAGTTGCATTTAGCATTGATTATTCCCCTACTGTTTGTGACCCTATCACGCCCTTGTCACAACCAACCAGTCTAGAATGGCTATTTATCATATAGTGATGGGCGGCCCTGGGTTTTGGACAAAAGATGGTGAAGATACTATGTTTGTATTAGTTCTATGAAGTTAAAAGATAAACAAGATATAATCAGTTGTATTTTGGCCAACTATGCAGCAGCTCATTCCCCTCTGCATTGAGTGACAAGACTTTTTTTCTGTCCGCATTCATATTCATGCAACCCACAGCAAGTTTGATGCATTAATTGCAGCATATTGAGCTATTTATGCATGGCATATTGCCAAATGAAACCATGTCAAAGGAAGCCACTATGGAATGTGTTCTAAGATGATATCGATGGCACTATGCAGAGTAAATGCCGCTAAACTGAGAGTTTGGGCTATTCGTATTCAGATCTGAGCCCTGCCGGCTTTGTGCAATGCATTCTTAATGCACCACCGTTATTGACCGACAAGTATTTAGATTAGCAATTTCATCTTGGCATCTATTTTCTATGCACATCAGCAGCCAATAAGGCCAAAATAGAGTTGGATAGGACTATATCATCACTAGATGGCAGTGTTGCACCATGTATTAAGAAATGTGTGTGGAGAATTTAGGCTCTTTATAAATGCTTAGTGTGATTATTAATATACAAAACCATTTTAAGTTCATTTACATTTGTTGATTTTTATTTACAGGTTTTAAAGACACATTTTAGTAGCCTAGGTGTGTGTTTATTGTGCCTTGCTGCATTTTAATCTCTTATAAGTTGCCATATTGCACATTCTTTGTGTATTGATCAAGATTTACATGTAATCCTCTTTTTCTCTTTATTCAGATCCACACTGGACATGAACTGGACGTGAACTGCATTCACACAGTAAGACCAATAAGATTGCAACTTGCAACCTTAACCACTTATGTCATAACTTTTGGTTCTCAGCTCTGCTCAGCAATAGCATCAACAAAATGCATATGTTAATTAGAAAGAATGTGTTTTCCTCACTCACCCACTGATCCTTCCAGCAACTTCAAACTATGGTGAACCCAGAACCGCTGATTAGTCATTGCATGCAATTTGTTTGCGTATGTGTAGAAAGGTCAGAGAAAGAAGCTTTCCCTCTAGACCGATATGCTGTGTGTGAAGATGCACATGAATGTTGAACCTGCAGAGGACTTTTACAGGAAGTGGTAAGCACACGGAAATAGTACATTTCTGCACTGCCTTCTGCAAATACCTTCTTTTTAACAATGAGAAGTTGCATATAAATAAATAATAATTAAACCAAACTAAAAAGAGACATGTGAATTTTCTATCAAATATTTCTGGATTATATATATATATATATATATATATATACGTAGTTTTGTGTGTGTGTGTGTGTGTGTGTGTGTTGTGTTAAGTACTTTTTTGGTAATATTAATAAAAATGTTCTTTTTTATTTTATTTATTTATTTTTTTATGCAAAGCTTTGTGGTGTTCCCTGTCAGAAGATCAGAGATCCTTCAAATATAGAGGTAAAATTGAGGTGAACCAGCTTTTAAAAATCAATATAGACTACTGTTCAAAAGTTTGGGGTCAGATTTGTTTTTTTTTTTTGAATGAATGAATGAAAGTAATTCCATTCAGCAAGGATCCATTAAATTTATAAAAAGTGAGATAATGTAATTACAATGTTACAAAAAAAATTGCATCAAATAAATGCTGAACTTTTAAACTTTCTATTCAATGAATAATCTTAAAAAAGTATCACGGTTGCCATAAAATTATTAAGCAGCACAGCTGCTTAATAATAAGAAATGTTTCTTGATTTCTGAAGGATCATGTGACACTGAAGACTGGAGTAATGATGCTGAAAATTCAATTTTGCATCACAGGAATAAATTATGTTTTAAAATACTGAATATTATTTATTATACTATTATACTAATATTATAATATTAAACTTTTATTTTAAATTGCAATAATATTTCGCAATATTACTGTTTTACTGTATTTTCGATCAAATAAATGCAGCCTTGGTGAGCATAAAAGACTTCTTTCTAAAACATAAAAAAATCTTATCGACCCCAAACTTTGGAATGGTGGTAGTAGTAACTTTTAAATAATAAAGCTTGTTAAAAGTTTGCAATGTTGATTTCTGATTTAATTATTATTTTAACTTAATTTTCTTAATTTTCCAGATATTAATTGGTCACTACAGCTTATCTCCAGAATTTTTGTTTATCACAGTATTTTTGTCACTCTGTTGTTATATAATGGGATTTGAAACAATTGAATGAATAAATAGTGCTGCAGGAAAATCTAATTATGATGTATTTTTCATCAGATCTCTTTGATGGAAGGTGTAGTAACTCAGATGGCCGCATGTAAAAGGAGCAAAAGGCCACCTGCTTGTTGCATGGCTAGGAATCTCATTACCTCACCTTTGACAGCAAGACCTTTGCAGAAAAAGATGCAGTGTGAGTTAAAAAAAAACACACACACACACACACACACACACGAGCAAGTGGATGCTTCAGAGGATACTTTATCGTTAAATCTGTACATTCTGAATTGGTTTTAGTGGTGGGTGCTGCTGTGCTCTTGAGTTTGGCATAATGCTTTATTCACCACATGCTTCGCTGTGCTTGATCGGTAAATGTGGGTGAGATGTACAGTAATGTTCATTCCATTGTTCCTCTAGAGTCATGGGAGTGCACTGTCAATGAACAGAAACCACAAGTGATCGAATATGTTAACTGTCTATTTCCCCTCCTTTAGTCTGTCTTCACTGTGGGTGTGTTTTGTTAATCTCTCTCTTTTTTCATAAATCTCTGCTGTAACAGCTCTGGGAATATCTTTTCACACAGCATCTAACTGGGCAGTTTCATGGTTACAATATTGACGTGCTCTGATAATAGCATTTGTAAGGTTTGAGGCCTTTCTGCTGCTCAAAACCCATGTGGATTGCTTTTTTCCCAGACTTTATTACAGTGTGTAAGAACCTGTAGCATATGGCTAGACTAACTTTTTTAGTCTTGTTCTGTTTTTTAGTCTTGTTCTTCTAACTTAATCTTAACTTAGATTAAGTTTAACTTTCTGCACTATAAATAAAAGGCTAAAACTTAGAAAAGGATACTTTATGCTTGTTTTATCAGCCCAATTATAATTTTGTAATACTGACTTGTTTGCAGGCTTTGATAGAAACGGAAAACCTGATTTAATCAGCAGTTGTTAGAAAGTATTCATGGAAATGGTGCAAACAGATGCTTTGTGTCATTCAAGAATATCATAGACTACAGACAAGTTGTTGTGGAAGGTGTTTTACTGGTATGGTGAATTTAAAGTATTTTTATATTATATTCCAAACCCACATGGTGCATACCATCATTTTCATCATTTACCATCACAAGCTCATGCAAGCACTTACTGTTTCAGAAAATTTGCGTAATAGTGTTTTGTTTGCATGGTTTGAAAAGCATTCTCATGTTCTTCATTCTTGTTTGCACAATTGCAACAACTGTTATATGGGTGTTGCAATGTATATACAAATTATTTGTATGACTTTACATTTGTAGTAATGTAATTTGTTGTGTGATCAGAAATCAAACAGATAGTTTTAAATGTTTCGTGAAGTTTGCATGTTCTCGGAAATGATATTGTTATATAATACTACTATTCATTCATGCCTTGGGGGAGAAAATGGATACTTTTATGAATATAAATAGGTCATGTCCCCAGTTCCAGGATCCAAATTGGCAGTGCTCTGATTGGTTTTGAGACTGGGATGATAGGTATTTAAAAGGCTGCATAAGACAGACTGTATAATTCTTGATTCCCATGAAGGTAAGCAGCATTAAATAGTTATTTTTTTGTGGCATTTGTAATATAATTTGTAGTTTTTCAAAGGACCCATGTAAATATACATATACTGATATTATATAGATAGTATGATCCTATTATATATGACCATATATATATATATATATATATATATATATATATAGGATCATGCTATTTATAGGATATGCTATTATGCTATTTCTGTATGCTGCGATGTTTTTAAAAAAATGAATGTATGTTGAAATTTGCTGGTGCTTTATCAGTTTGACTAACATTCCTTTGCAGCTAATCATGGGAGCGAAACTTTTCCCAATTTGTTTTGTGATATTTCTGTTTTGGGGTAAGGCTCTTTATCTTTTGGATTATTATTTTACGAAACTTTTCATTTTCAATATAAAAACAGATGTTATGTAAACTCATTTCTTGAGGTCAAATTAATTATGACATTTAATTATGAAATTGTGAATTAAATTATTCAAATTAGAAATGTATTACTTATAAAATGTAATCATTTGAAATGATTAATTATTGAAAAAATATTACATTGTTATTATAATTATTATTATTTTACAAGTTAAATTTTAAGGATTGGATGCACTGCCATGTAATGCCAACTTTTTTTCCAAACAAGATTTTTTTGTTGTTGTTGCATTAATTCTCTCAGTCTTTCTCTTTTGACCTCTTAAAGATGGCAGCCAGGCTCGATCTGCAGGACGAGAGTTTGCCACTGCCTTCATGCAAAACTATATATCCCCTTTTGACCTGCCACTCTTTCAGCTTTACATCACCTCTCTAAATTCTAATTGCCTGGTGAAGGTCAATGTACCCGGTCTCAGTTTTACCCAGGAGGTGCAACTGACTGCTGGTCTGGGCTTTACTGTGACCCTCCCCAAAACAATTGAGCTGTCTGGCACCAGGAGGTCCCGCAAAACTGTCTTCATTCAGGCATCTGATAACATAACTGTTTCCTCACTAAACTCAAAGCAGTTCACGGCGGATACGTCTCTGGTCTACCCCATAAGCGAATGGGGTACCGAATATTTTGTGTTCACCCCCACCAACTCCCCTCCATCCATGCTGAAGGAGTTTGTGCTTGTCAACGGTAAAGAGCGAAACACGGTGGAAGTGTTCCTACGAGCGGCGGTCCGGTTTGAAGGACGTTTGTACGGTGTTGGCAGTAAACTAGTTGTGGTGATGGATCCTTTCGAAAATGCACAAATTCAAAGCCAAGGAGATCTCACAGGAACCCGCATATCTTCGCAACTTCCCGTCGCCGTGTATTCGGGCCATATGTGCACATGGCGCTTTTCTAAGTGCAATCACGTTTATGAACAACTCCTGCCAGTGCAAAGCTGGGAAACTCACTTCCTGGTGGCTCCGTTTAGCATCCAGAGCCAGTTTGACAGCATCTATATCCAAGCATCACAGTCAACGAATATAACCATTCAATTTGGCCATACTACATTAACTGGCGTTCTTCAGCGTGGGCTCATCCAAGAGTACAAAATCCAGTTTCCAAATGGTCTCAACATCATTGCTGACAATGGAATCCAGGTGTTTTTTCTGTTTAATGGTGTGCGAACATCCCGTGGAGTCATATATGACCCGTTTCTTATGAATCTTCTGCCCAACGACCATTTTTGTTCTTCGTACGTGCTTGATGGGATAGCTGGCTTTGACAACCGAGCCCTTCTGATTGTTCCTACCAATAAACAAGCAGGGATTCGTTTTGATAGCTTGCCTTTACCTGGAAACCTTCAGTGGAGGGTCATAAAAAACAGCGAGTACTCCTGGACTGAGCTGGTTTACCAACCTGGTGCGGGTGGGCACAAATTAGCCCATCCAAATGCTTCTTTTGGGGTCTATAGTGTGGGGCTACAGCAAGTGAATGGGTACGGAGCCCCAGCAGCATGCATTGATCCACGTATGTCACAATTAAACATTCTCCTTTCTGTTTAAGAACATTTGTGTTGTTACAGCCAGTTTTAAGCTAAGAAAATTCCTTGTATAATCCAATAATGCATTTTTAAATGAGTAAAACAGTGGTCTTGATTACAGTGGAAGAATTAAATGTTCAGGTTTTGGTAATCTCTCAGTTGACTCTATTTATGTTTCTGCTGCTTAAATGTCATGTGTATCTTCTAAATTTGTAATAGAATTGCCAGCACCTTGCTCTTGCTTCAACATCACCTGTAGTGAGGATGAGGAGTGCCAGATGATAGATTCCTTCCCCATCTGTGTGAAGAAGCCATTTGGAATCTGTTGGGCAATGGGCGATCCTCACTACAGCACATTTGACCAGCATTATTTTGACTTCATGGGCACTTGCACCTATGTTGTCACAAAGAACTGCAAGCAAAATGATAGTCTTCCAGCTTTTGAGGTCCTAGCTAAAAATGAAAATCGCGGCGACATTCGTGTCTCCTATGTGGCACGTGTAACAGTGAATATTGGAGGCATCACCATCAGCGCTGAAAGTTCTGAGCCTGGGAGAGTCAGGGTAAACCTTTTTAATTTTTTTCTAAAAAGAAAAAGTAATAGCAATTGCACTGGATTTAGTTAATTTTAGTACTAAACGTTTTTAAAACCTTTTGAAAAAATTCAAAATCTGCTGCAATATTGAAAACATTATCTCATGTGAGAAAAAATACAATAAAAAATAATAGCTTTATATTAAGCACTTTGTTATGAGAAATTATCGATATTTTTGTCTTATTTTTGCCTTATAAAGATATCCAAACATCTTTACAATGATCAGTTTACTCAAGAATCAAAAATGGATAACGGATCAAGAGTTGTTTTCAGAAACTATATCTTAAAGTTTATTTCTTACCCACTGAAAATAGTGTAGATCAGCATAGATAAAAAAATATAAAAAACAAAAAATAGTGAGGTTTATGCTTAAAACAAGAAAAAGAAATGTATTATTATTATAAAATATATAATAAAGATCTTATAAAGTATTATGATTCAATCTTTTAAAGGTGCCATTGGTGATTGTCTTCAGAAACATTTTTTGTTATTCTGGTTGAAAGTCTCTTCACATCCTGATAGCAATCATTACGTTAAGTGGTCTAAATGTATTAATCTGTATTTATATATTCTGTGGAAGGTGTAGGACCAAGAAATGTTCGTCCAATCAAAACCCTCGGTCCGAGCGTTTTAATTGTCTTTTCTACCT